>JAWQEG010001264.1:0-220000 GCA_033782935.1 Petrolisthes cinctipes
TGGAGGAATTACTAGTTTCAGTTTAGTCAAAGGTAAAATGATTATGGGAGAGAGATGTGGTGTCAATTGATTCCTCCAAACGATGTCCACAAAACAACTCTAACAAACCACTAACAAAATACCCTCCAGTAACCATTCAGCAAGGATTACATTTGGTTAGCAATCTGGAGACCCTGTGTGTGTGTGTGTGTGTGTATAAGGAAAATAAGTATGCATGTCCCTATCGTATGTGTATATATATATAATAATGTATGTATGTATGTGTAGTATGTATGTATGGTATTCTGAAAGTAAGTATGCATGTCCCTATCGTATGTATATGTATAATAATTTATGTATGTATGTGTAGTATGTATGTATGTATGGTATTCTGAAAGTAAGTATGTGTGTCCCCAGCGTGTGTGGATAATATTATAGTAAAATACGTAAGTCTATGTATACAGGGTGTATAATTATGATGTATAGTATGTATATATTAATGGCAGTGATGGTATTCTGAGTAGTAAAATAATTGTCATGACCTAACAAAGCCTGCCTATAGGGTCCAGTATAATAACATCACTATTAACCTCACTACTCCCAACGTCAACAACAACGACAATAACAACAAAAGGGGCCCACTCAGTCAGCATATTGCACTTTATATATCCCGTGGGCCACTCAGTTAGCATATTGTTGCACTGTAAACAAACTCTGTGCCACTCAGTCCAGCATATTATTACACTACATATTGTGGGACGGACACACACTCAATCAGCATAACGCATTACTAACATAGGATACTTATAACAAAGACAGGTTGGTTTGTATATATATAGGTACTAACTTGGAAACTGAATTGTGTGTGTGTGGTGTTTTTTATTTATTTTTTTTTATGTAGGTGTGTGATTTTTTTTTTTTTTTTTTTTTTTTGTATGTATGTGTGTGTGTGTGTTTTTCTGTTGTTTTTTTTGGTATGTTGTGTGTGTTTTTTTTTTTTGTATGTGTGTGTTCTTGTTGCACTTTTAAAACCACAGAGCATCAACCAATCAACACAAGGCTTATAATTATAAACATTGTACAACTAACTATTCCAAGAAGAGCATTTGTATAGTTATAACCAATCACACAAGGCAGGAAGGAAACAACACTGTGAATAGCTACCTACCCTCACACGGCATCCACCAATCAGAATTAAGTATAGCTACCTACCCTCACACGGCATCCACCAATCAGAATTAAGTATAGCTACCTACCTCCACACGGCATCCACCAATCAGAATTAAGTATAGCTACCTACCCTCACACGGCATCCACCAATCAGAATTAAGTATATCTACCTACCCTCACACGGCATCCACCAATCAGAATGAAGCAGCTGGCACAGATCTGAAAGGAAACCACTAGTAAAGAAACCATTCATTATCTGTTATCTCTCTCAGCCATTAGAAGGTTTTATACTGATTATCTCATAATTTCTATACAATTGTCCCTGATCCGCCACGCATGATTATCACAGTAAGTTGTATTTTTTTTTTATTAATTCGAATGAGCAAGATAAGATATTAATTTTTTTTTCAGATGAGTCACAAAAATTGGCAAAGTTGAGTGTCCCCCCCTTTTTTTTTTATCATCGTGTATTTGAGAGAGAGAGAGAGAGAGAGAGAGAGAGAGAGAGAGAGAATGAGTGAGGAGGGGAACACTCAGAGAAGGAGGAGGCTGGGAAATGACACGCCAATTAGACCAAGGACTGTGTGTGTGTGTGTGTGTGTGTGTGTGTGATAGAAAAATTAAATGTGTGAGTGGGGGAGAAAATGAGTTTGTGTGAGGGAGATTGTACGTCCATGAGAATGACGGTGTGTTTGACAGAGATACATACATAGATAGATAGATAAAGTGACACACACACACACACACACATAGGACAAACAAACAAACAGAGAGAGAGAGAGAGAGAGAGAGAGAGAGAGAGAGAGAGAGAGGAAGAGAGAGAGAGGCAAGTAAGTGAGAGACAGACACACCAAGACACACATCTAAATAGAAAAAGAAAAATAATATGACGAAAGGGGATGAGAGAACGAATGTGTCTCTGTCATAAAACGTGCAACAGAATGATGCAGAGAGATTATTGCAGGGGGTTAGGGAGGGGCAGGCAGGGTGGGTGTGGGGGGGGGCGAAGAGAAAGGGTAAGGGAGGCAAGAAAGAGAAGTGGAGAGACAGAAAAGGGAGTTAGAGGGGTCAAGGAAAGGAAATAAAGACCAAGACAGGGAAGGAAGTTATGGAATGAAGAAAAGGTAGAGAGAAATGGTTATGGAATAGATAAGGAGGTAGGGAAGGAGGGAAGGAATGCAGGAATATTATAAAACAGAAGTATGAAGACATGAAAGTAAGGTAGATATGAGATAGAAAAAGGAGAGAAGGGAAAATATTGAGGCAGGTAGGTAAGGAAAACATAAAGTAAGTAGAATGGGTTGCACAGGTAAAAGGACCATAATTATGAAAAGCAAACATAAAGAGGGGCGTTACGACCTGGTCCACACGAAGCCCAAAACATATCTACTGACTTGTATGGAACATGCTACATACATACATACATACATCTGTACACTCGTGATACGTAATTTCTGACCAGAGACGAACGGCAGGCACCACACACACATAACCTGCATTCGAACTCAGCCTCTATAGGTGTACTGGGTGGGGAAATGAGCAATACCAGGCGATACGAATCTTTCCGGTCCTCACACTCTGGTCAGAAATTATGTATCACGAGTGTACAAGCCACAAACATGATGTCAAACTTTCCTGATGTCCTATTAACTTCTAAATGATCCCCGCCACGAAACATCAACACTAGTGCATGTCTGGGAAGTCGGGGAGAGGAACCAAGGAGAAATATTAGGTTGGAAGGGAAGGAGAGTAGGGAGGGGAGGGAGAAGGGAAGGGAAGGGAAGCAAGATAAAAATGGACGGCTGATAAGAGCTGTGTAGATGAAAGCTGACAGGATTAAAGTAAGGAAGGAAGGAAGGAAGGAAGGATGAAGAGACATGAGAATAGAGAGAAGATTGGAAGGAACGAGAGAGAGAGAGAGAGAGAGAGAGAGAGAGGAGAGAGAGAGAGAGAGAGAGAGAGAGAGAGAGAGAGAGAGAGAGAGTATAGGCAGGGAAGAATGATGGTGGTAGGGGAAAGGAAAGGGAGGAAAGAAGGTGAGGGGAAGGGAGAAGAAAGGATACAAAGGGAGGTATAAGTAATCAGGAAAAGAGCTAAGGGTTGGCAGTGGGAGTGGGTAAGGAAGGGAGGCAGATCAAGTTACTGAATGTGAGATGGGAAGGAAGGTATCTGAGACGAAACTTCTAATTCGTCTTTACCATTTGAGAGAGAGAGAGAGAGAGAGAGAGAGAGAGAGAGAGAGAGAGAGAGAGAGAGAGAGAGAGAGAGAGAGAGAGAGAGGAGAGAGAGGAGAGAGAGAGAGAGAGAAGAGAGAGAGAGAGAGAGAGAGAGAGAGAGAGAGATGATGATGATGGGGGGAGGGGTAGGCAGAGGGAGAGTGAGTTAATATTGGCTTACATATATATACAGAGAGAGAGAGAGAGAGAGAGAGAGAGAGAGAGAGAGAGAGCGCAGGAGGGGAATGGGAGTGATTGGCTGAGAGAGAAAAGTTGATAGAAAAACGTATTATGGCAAGAGAGAGAGAGAGAGAGAGAAGAGAGAGAGAGAGAGAGAGAGAGAGAGAGAGAGAGAGAGAGAGAGAGAGAGAGAGAGAGAGAGAGAGAGAGAGAGAGAGAGAGAGAGAGAATATGAATTAGACAGAAGGAGAGGGAGGAGAATAAAGGATAAAGGAAAGAGGAATAAAACAAAAGTAAAAACAGAAAGAGGGAGAGAGAGAGAGGGGAAGAACAGAAAGAAATGCGAGAGGATGAATAGAGAGAGGGGAATGACAAAAGGAAGAGGAATGAAAGAATTATGAGAAAGGAAAGAGATGAAAGAAGGGGAAGAAGGGAGGAAGGAAAGAGAATAATAATTGTGGGAGAACAAGAACGAAAAAAAAGGGAAAGAGAAGGAAATAAAGGCAAAGAAGAGAAGGAAGGAGGAAAGGAAGGAAAAGAAAATAGAGGGTCTGATGGGAAAAGGGAAAACTAGGGAGAACTGTAGCAGGGAAAAAAGGAAAGGTAGGAAAATTAAAATTGGGAGGAGGTAAAGAGGAAATATAAAGAAGAAGAAGAGGAGGAGGGGGGGGCAGGGAAAAGACGAGGTAGAGGAAGTAAAGAAAAAAGAAAATGTGGGTTAGGGGGTAAAGGAAGGAAGAAAGAGAGGTAAGGTGGGGTTGGATGGGGTGGGGGTGGGGGGAGGAGAGGAGAGGAGGGGTCACATTAAAGGGGGCCAGGCTGTGTGGTCATACTAACGGGGTCCACCTGACAGTCCCTCCACTTCAACAGAGGTTCAACCTTCACAATACACACACACACACACACACACACACACAGAGAGAGAGAGAGAGAGAGAGAGAGAGAGAGAGAGAGAGAGAGAGAGAGAGAGAGAGAGAGAGAGAGAGAGAGAGATTTTCACAGACGAGCCAGCAATTTAATGTCCCAAATGAGCCAGAGTGATGAAGAGGGAAAATAAAAACAGAGGAAGGAGGAAGAAACAATGAATGATTTAAATAGACGAAGGAGGAAGAAGACAATGATAAAAATTAATAAAGGTATTATTGGATATAGGTAAGGAAAAGAATTAGAAAAGAGGGAGATAAAGGAAAGAAGATAAAATGATCAATATTGTGAAGAAGAATGACAGAGACGGAGGACGAAGGAAAGGTCACATGCAGAATCACACTTTCCTTCATCCCTCATCCCCTGGTCAGACTTGAGAATTATAGTGAGAGAGAGAGAGAGAGAGAGAGAGAGAGAGAGAGAGAGAGAGAGAGAGAGGGCATGGGAAGGAAAGAGATTAACAGAAGGGATTGGTGAGGGAGAGGAGAGAGAGGGGCATGGGAAGGAAAGAGATTGAGAAGGAAAGAGAGTAACAGAAAGGATAAGTGAAGGAGAGAAGAGAGGGCATAAGAAGGAAAGAGATTAAGAAGAAAAAAGATTATGAGAAGGGATAAGTGAAGGAGAAGAGAGAGCTAGGGCATAAGAAGGAAAGAGATTAAGAAGGAAAGAGATTAAGAGTTGTTGTGAGATGCATGCAAGCAGAATGAGGGAGAGTATATCACCTTTAGAGAGACACACAGACAGGGAGGGAGGGAGGGAGGGAGAGAGGGAAAGTAGAGGATGGGAGAGAGGGAGAGAGCCATCCACCCATCCTACTAGTGATCCTACTATCCATCCATCCATCCATCTATTCATTCATTCATCCATCCATTCATTCATTCATCCATTTATCCTATTTTCATCCATCTATCCAGTCATTTATTCATCTATACATTCATTCATTCATCCATCCAGTCATCCATCCATTCATTTATTCATCCATCCCATTCATCCATTCATTCATTCATCCATCCATCCATTCATTCATCCATCCATTCATTCATTCATCCATCCTCCATTCATTCATCCATCCAGTCATTCATTCATTCATCCATCCATTCATTCAATCATTTATTCATCTATACATTCATTCATCATCCATCCATTCATTCATTCATTCATTTATCCTATTTTTCATCCATCTATCCATTCATTCATTCATCCATTTATCCTATTTTCATCTACCTCCAGTCATTTATTCATCTATACATTCATTCATTCATCCATCCAGTCATTCATTCATCCATCCAGTCATTTATTCATCCATCCATTCATTCATTCATCCATTCATTCATTCATCCATCCATCCATTCATTCATTCATCCATCCATTAAGTCGTTCATTCATCCATTTATGCAATTCTTCATTCATCCATCCATCCATCCATTCATCCATCCATCCAGTTCTTTATCCATCTATCCATCCATCCATTCATCCATCCATCCAGTTCTTTATCCATCTATCCATCCATCCATTCATCCATCCATCCAGTTCTTTATCCATCTATCCATCCATCCATTCATCCATCCATCCAATTCTTTATCCATCCATCCATCCAGTTCTTTCATCTATCCATCCATTCATCCATCTTCCTTCCTTCTCCCATACTCCTCCTCCAACACCATGTCGGGTAAAATAAAAATCAGCTGAGACATAAAAACAAATCATTGAGGTGGAAGTGCAGTGTTGGTAAATCTGGAGCAACCGATTCCTCCAAACTATACCAAGCAACAGAACACCATTATTTTTGTTCATTTGGTCCTGTTTCCTGGCATACTTTGGAGGAATCATGGCACTCCAATGTAACAAAAGTGAATTACCCTCTTAAGGTAGGTAGGTATTATTATTATTATTATTATTATAGAAGCTGTCATAGCCTCCCAACAGGGTGCAGACACATCAATAGATGGATCCACACAAAATACCTGGGGAGTACTGAAGAGAGACTACAACAACTAAGAAAAAAGGAAAGGGGCTACTGAGTATAGAGAGCCCAAAAGAGAAAACTAGTTGTCAATGAAAGCTTATACAAAAGAAAAGATATGATTTTTAAAAAATAGACAAACTACTGTTGCAATAAGACATTAACTTTAGATTTAAAACCAGTAATATCAGTTGACTGTACAACCTCGTTAGGCAGATGATTCCATAAGGTAATCATAGAAGGAATAAAACAACGAGAAAATTGAGATGTAGAAGCATTAATTAGAGTCATGGCAAAGTCATTAAGACTCCTTGTAAACCTTGTTATGCGAGTCGGAATAAAACGTTCAGGTAAAACACTATGCAGGGGATGCCGAGTATTGTTAAAAATTTTGAATACAAGACTAAGGGCACCAACCTGACGCCGATGATGGAGATCAAGAGATACAGCAGGTAGAACAAATTTTATAGAAGTAAGAGCTCTGTCAAGCAACTTTAGATGACAGTCAGCAGCAGAGTTCCAAACAGAAGAGCAATATTCAAAGTGAGGCAAAATAAAAGCATAAAAAGATTTTAAGACTATGGTTTCACACGCAAATTTTTTAAAACACTTGCGGAGTAAACCAATCTTTTGTGCAATAGTAGAAGATAAGGAACGAATATGCCTTTCAAAGGTCAACTTGGGATCAAGAGTCACTCCCAACAAATGCAAACCTGTCACATCCTCAATTTGTTCACCAGAAATATGCAAACAAGGATGAGGAGGAACCAAAGTGCGTGATCTGCTAATAATCATGGAGTGAGTTTTCTTGGCATTAAGCTTCATACCCCAAAGTTCACACCAAGAAGTAATCTTAGCCAAGTCCCTGCTTAGGGATGCTGCAACTTCAATTCTACTCCCTGGTGATGGAATGGGTGAATATAAAGTTGTGTCATCAGCATAAGAAATAAGCTTATTTTCGAGCTCAAAGCCCAAATCAGCAGTAAAGAGAATAAAAAACAGAGGCCCAAGTACACTGCCCTGTGGAACACCCGAAACAACAGGTACAGGGACAGAAGTGCACCCATCAATGACAACACATTGTGACCTGTTCATCAGAAATTCTTTAAAAATTGATAAGAGACTACCACCAATACCAATAAGTTGCAGCTTATGTAAAAGTGCTTTATGATTAACCCGATCAAAAGCAGGTAGTCACGAGCACTAATAAGTATCCAGGTGTGTTTCGAATACTTAGCTAGAGACAGTAAATAAATGCACTATAAGATCTCCATTGGAATTATAATGTAGTTTGTTGGTGAATTGGACTGTACAAAGCTTCAACCAAAGCTGTATACTTATTAGTGCTCGTGACTGTACGGTAGCTTGGTCTGTCTCTAGACACGCGTCAATCGTTCTCTCTCTTCCTTTTGTCTTCTTCATTATTGAGACTCTGTGCCGATTCTACATTGGTTTGTTTAGGTTTGCAAGCACCATAACGAAAAGAAACTGAATTGTGTAAATGACTCGTGAGTGAATTATTGGATGAATTTGATGACTCCACTATCAAACTATCGTCATAATGGAACTACTGACAGATTTTGGGGATATGGAGAAGACTGTGTTTGTTGGATATAATTAAGACTAACAAGTGTGGTTAAGGAAGGATCACAACAAACCAAAGCCACTGTGGAATCGGCCATCTGTGGGTGGTTGGATCGACCAGTGATGACAACCCAAGCAAAACAGCAGAAATATCTATCCATGGACGGTCCAGAGAAAATTTCCTGGACCGTGTATTTCTTTCTCTCTATAGACATTCTGAACTCAAAATGATGTCACGACTTTTGTACAATCACAGACTATGAAAAGTCTACCCAGGCCTCGTCTCAGGGTCTTCAGAGGGGGTAGAGTTTTCATGGTCTGTGATTGTACATTCGCACTCTGATTAAATTAAGTGGACCTGTGATGTAGTCAGGAAATTGGAGGCAAGTGAGTCCTTCAAAAATTGTCACAAAACACCACCACCTATAATTATGTCGTCAGGAAATTGGAGATAAGTGAGTCCTTCAAAAATTGTCACAAAACACCACCACCTATCTGGGACGAGGTTGTTTCGTGGCATAGTCGTGAGGAATCAGAAGCCTCCAATTATTGTCATACACGATCACAGGGTCCTGGAAGGGGAGAACCTATTTTTTATGGTAAGTTAGATCGCTACTGATTCCTCCAAACTATGCCAGGAACTTAGAAGAAAATACAAAGCAGTGGACGAATGGGTCAAAATTAAAAATGAATTAATGAAAAACGCAGAAATATAAAATTGATTCTATAAAAATTATAATTAGGCTAAACGAGTGTAGGCTATGTCCGAACTCAAAGATATTGGGTCAAAATAAATAAATCAGGAGTTAGTTAGGCTCGTACTTGAATAAACAAATGAATAAATAAGAGTGAAAATCAAGGGAATGGTGGAAGTCAAATGAGTCACTCCGTCACCACGCATCATCATCATCATTTCCCATCAGTACCATATATTTGTTTTTGTGTTTTTGTATCTTTACCCACCAACAACCAACAAATTGAACCTCACTCAGCCCGCCACCGCCGCCTCCCCTTCACACAGATATCGAAACCGGATCATGGCTGGGTCTAATTTTGGCGGGAAATATCGATTCTGGATCACTGCATGTATGTGTCTCATTTTGGCGGGAAATATCGAATCCGGATTTTATCGTCTGGGGCATATTAAATCGTCGAATAATAATAATAATAATAATAATAATAATAATAATATACTGACTGCCACACATTTCTCTCTCTCTCTCTCTCTCTCTCTCTCTCTCTCTCTCTCTCTCTCTCTCTCTCTCTCTCTCTTCCTTTCCATGCCTGCTATGTCATCCTTAGTTTGTCTGTTTGTGTGTCCCTTCTGACCTTCCTGTCTTTTATGTTATTCCACAAATCCCTTTTCTTTCTTTTAGCATGTCATTCTTTCTTACAACCTGCTCTCTCTCTTTCTCTCTCTCTCTCTCTCTCTCTCTCTCTCTCTCTCTCTCTCTCGTTGTTCTTGCAAATACACTCTTCCCCTCTCTTCTTTTCTGTTCCCCTCTTCATCTTTTCAACATTCCCAATCTTCAATTTCCTTTGCCCTTTCTTTCAGACATGCCATATTGCCTTTCCTTGTTTCTTCCTCTTTCCTTCCCTTCCTATCGACTCTTCTATCTTTCCATCCTTTCCTATCGACTCTTCTATCTTTCCTTCCCTTCCTATCGACTCTCTTTTCTCTCCTTCCCTTCCTATCGACTCTTCTATCTTTCCTTCCCTTCCTATCGACTCTTCTGTCTTTCCTTCCCTTCCTATCGACTCTCTTTTCTTTCCATCCTTTCCTATCGACTCTTCTATCTTTCCTTCCCTTCCTATCGACTCTCTTTTCTCTCCTTCCCTTCCTATCGACTCTTCTATCTTTCCTTCCCTTCCTATCGACTCTTCTGTCTTTCCTTCCCTTCCTATCGACTCTCTTTTCTCTCCTTCCCTTGCAATCGACTCTTCTATCTTTCCTTCCCTTCCTATCGACTCTCCTATCTTTCCTTCCCTTCCATTCGACTCTTCTATCTTTCCTTCCCTTCCTATCGACTCTCTTTTCTCTCCTTCCCTTCCTATCGACTCTTCTACCTTTCCTTCCCTTCCTATCGACTCTCTTTTCTCTCCTTCCCTTGCTATCGACTCTTCTATCTTTCCTTCCCTTCCTATCGACTCTCCTATCTTTCCTTCCCTTCCTATCGACTCTTCTATCTTTCCTTCCTTTCCTATCGACTCTTCTGTCTTTCCTTCCCTTCCTATCGACTCTTCTATCTTTCCTTCCCTTCCTATCGACTCTCTTTTCTTTCCTTCCCTTCCTATCGACTCTTATGTCTTTCCTTCCCTTCCTATCGACTCTCTTTTCTTTCCTTCCCTTCCTATCGACTCTCTTTTCTCTCCTTCCCTTTCTATCGACTCTTCTATCTTTCCTTCCCTTCCTATCGACTCTCCTCTCTTTCCTACCCTTCCTTCCTTTATTTTCCTTCCTCTGTATTTCCTTTACATTTCTCTCCTCCCTTTAACCTCCTGCCTTTCTTCCCTCTCCTTCTCTACTTCTCTTCTCTTCCTATCTTTCCTTTAGACTCATGCACCCTCCTTCCCTTCCCCTCCTTTCCTTTCCTTCTCTTCTCACTTCCTCCCTCCCCTTCACATCCCTTCCGTCTTCTCTTGCAACTTTGAGCTTTGGGGTGGATGAGGGTGCAATTTGCATGATCCAGTCTCTCTCTCTCTCTCTCTCTCTCTCTCTCTCCTCTCTCTCTCTCTCTCTCAGGAAGCGAGGAATAGCATGAGGTACCTGTGTGTTTTTTTTTTTGTATGTGTGTATTTGTGTGGAGAGAGAGAGAGAGAGAGAGAGAGAGAGAGAGAGAGAGAGAGAGAGAGAGAGAGAGAGAGAGAGAGAGAGAGAGAGTGTGTGTGTGTGTGTGTGTGTTGAGAGAGAGAGGAGGAAGGGAGGGAGAGAGAGAGAGTCAATCCTGAAGGGTAAGCGTATATATATAATCAAACCCTAGTCAAGAGAAATATGTTAAGACACACACACACACACACACACACGTATAACAGTTACAAAGACAGAAAGAACTACAAAACGTCTATAATGAATAAATACCGAAGACTGTGTCAGTTTAATAATAAGTAAGTGAATGAGTAAGTGAATTAAAGATATAACGAGAAGAATGTGTTGACACCTGAGATATTAACTACACACACACACACACACACACACACACAAAGATGCAGTCACTCTCATGTAAAATTGAAGAGCGCGAAGAAAAATGTGATTACGTCTGAGATATCGACTACACACACACACACACACACACACACACAGAAGGAAAGGCAAGTGAAGAAGTTGAATACGTCTGAGATATCGACTACACACACACACACACACACATACACGGGAGGGAAGGCAAGTGAAAAATATGATTACACCTAAGATATCGATTACACACACACACACACACACAAGGAAAGGCAAGAGAAAAATATGATTACACCTGAGATATCGACTACACACACACACACACACACACATACAAACACACAAGGAAAGGCAAGTGAAGAAATTGAATACGTCTGAGATATCGACTACTCACACACACACACACATACACGGTAGGGAAGGCAAGTGAAAAATATGATTACACCCGAGATATCGACTACACACACACACACACACACACACATACAAACACACAAGGAAAGGCAAGTGAAGAAATTGAATACGTCTGAGATATCGACTACTCACACAAACACACACACACACACGGGAGGGAAGGTAAGTGAAAAATATGATTACATCTGAGATATCGACTACACACACACACACACACACATACAAATACACAAGGAAAGGCAAGTGAAGAAATTGAATACGTCTGAGATATCGACTACTCACACACACACACACACGGGAGGGAATGCATGTAAACTCCTCCTCCTCCTCCTCCACTACTGAGATGTAATGCAATTCTGGCTCTGTCCTGCACCAGTCACTTACTTAGCCAGGTGACGCGGAAGTAGGTGTTCGGGGGAGTGACTTGGGCTTCGTCTTCCCAAATACCCCTTTAATTCCATCGTTCTCTGTTATTGTCCCGTTGTCCATGCCGGTAAGTCTCCCGTTTACTGTTTATCGAGAGTTTAAGGATACATTTTACGTCTAGTGATTTCTAAAGTCGAACGGTAAATACTGCGAATGTAAATGGTTGTTGGTAAGAGTGATGGAATGTGGATGGATGTTTGGGAATGGAACAGAATGACTGCCTGAAGCCTGAAGGAGCGGCTGGACAAGGGGACACCAGTGGCAGAGTTTCAAGGCACACACTCGCTAAGGGCACCTCTCTCACTCCCTCTCTCTGTGTGTGTGTGAGTGTGTGTGTGTGTGTGTGAAGACAATATTTTGAGTAATGTGAAGATGGAAGAATACCTGCACTTAGCTAGGCCTGGAAAACCCTGTAAGACTGGGTAGAAGGTGATAGAGAGGAGGGACAGTAAGCACGAAGGAAAAATAAGGAAAGGAAATACAGATTAAAAATTGAATGGGAGCGGCTGCGGTTCGATGGAGGGCCAAAACAAATTTCAGCACTGCCCACAACATCCTATCCTAGCAAGGGGTTGAAGACAATAGGACCTACATACAGCCTCTCCCAGTCAACAAGAGCTACAGTTGAATACACTCAGTTGAAGTCGAATGCCCTGGTAATGAATGAAGGACAACAAAGGCAGGGTAATGGCCTGGCAGGGAACAATACTACCCAAGGTGAAGGGTGCACGACCAATGTGTGTGTGTGTGTGTGTGTGTGTGTGTGTGTGTTCTTACTTATTTGTATCTTTACAGTGTGTGTGTGTGTGTGTTCTTACCTATTTGTATCTTTACAGAGAGAGAGAGAGAGAGAGAGAGAGAGAGAGAGAGAGAGAGAGAGAGAGAGAGAGAGCAGGAAAATTAATAAATACGTACAGTACATAAATAAACGGAGAAATCTGGGAAAAATTATACTATACATGTATACTGCAGAGGCGGACAGGTAGGTAATAGGGAAGGGAAGGGGGGAAAGAACGATTGAAGGAAAAAGAGGAAAGGAATGAAAATGTTAGCTTACTGAATGAGGATTAACAGGAAAATGAAGTGAAAGCTGGCAAACAGACAAGTAATTGGGAAGGAAGGGGACTGAAGAAAAGGGTACCTGAGAAAGGAAGGAAGGAAGGAAGGGGAGAGAGAATAAAGCTGGCTGACTAACTGAGAGAGAGAGAGAGAGAGAGAGAGAGAGAGAGAGAGAGAGAGAGAGAGAGAGAGAGAGAGAGAGAGAGTGATATTATATCCTTTTTCCCCAGACGACAACAACAATAATAACAACCCACTTCTTTTGGCAATTCAATACCGAAAATGTAATGATTATATTGGTCCTCTTTCTCATTTCTCTCGGTCTGTCGATATATCTGTCTATCTCTGTATGTATGTGTGGAGAGAGAGAGAGAGAGAGAGAGAGAGAGAGAGAGAGAGAGAGAGAGAGAGAGAGAGAATAACCACATAATCATACCTCTTTTCTCCACAGCCTTGATTGTACGGTTGCTCACTGGGAGGTTTATAGGGGAGTACGACCCCACACTGGAAGCTGTATACAGTTACCAGGTCCCACTCCCAGGCCACACGCTCCCTCTACAGGTTATGGACACCGCTGGACAGGTCAGTTAAGCATTCAGCAGAGGTGTCTCATCATTACAACATTCAACCCAACGAGTTATTACAGATCCCTCTCACCGAACACTAATTATTATTATTATGGTGGATGGATGGACAAAGGTCTCTCATTACTTTATAATCTAACCTTTCAATAAACTGCAAGGATGTGATGATACTGTTCTATAAAGAGAAGATATTTAGTCTCGATTCTTATTCGTTTATTTTCTTTATTGTTGAAATGCATTGTCGATAAAAAACTTGATGAGATAGAATAATGCACATGTGTCTTACAATGCTTGCATGAACGTATCAATCCATCTATATACACTCGCAATCCAAAATATGTATCCAGGCTTGCTACGAATATCCTGATCGAGTATTTAGCGAGTTCAAGTAAATATGAAACATGATAAGCCGTTATAATTGGTTCACTAGTATGTCAAATGATTCGAAACTTCAACAACAAGACCTGGATACAAATTTTGGATTGTAAGTGTATACTGTTTGTGTGATACAGGTGGATGTGTCTGGTGAAGGTCGAGAGCGTCAAGTGTCATGGGGTGAGGGCTTCATGTTGGTCTTTTCCCTCACCTCCCACGCCTCCTTCGCTGTACTAAGTCATCTACGTCGCGTCATCCTGGAGCTGACGCCGGGCCCCCCACGTCCCCTGGTGCTGGTCGGTAACAAGGCGGATCTCACCCAAGCCAGACAGGTTCGTAATCATATAGTTACCAAATATACGTGTGTTTTTTGTTATTATAGTAACGTTATTTATAAATCCATAGGGAAAAATGCCGGATTGAGAGTAGCAGGAGTGCATGGAGTTGGAGGGGACGAGGTCATTATGTTTTTTTTTTATCTTAGGGTCGCTATTTATCTATGTAAGAATATCCATGGTGTTGAGGGTGGTACAGTACCTTTATAATGACACTATATTATAATGTGTCTAGATTGGAAGGCACTATAATATAATGTGTCTAGATAGGAAGGCACTATAATATAATGTGTCTAGACTGAAAGGCACTATAATATAATGTATCTAGATAGTAAGGCACTATATAATGTGTTTATGCATGTCATGGTTCGTCAGCAGTGTGAATATTCGAGTGTCCATGCATACCTTCCTAACATACAATACTATCCATACACACCTTCCTAACATACAATACTATCCATACACACCTTCCTAACATACAATACTACCCATACACACCTTCCTAACATACAATACTATCCATACACACCTTCCTAACATACAATACTACCCATACACACCTTCCTAACATACAATACTATCCATACACACCTTCCTAACATACAATACTATCCATACACACCTTCCTAACATACAATACTATCCATACACACCTTCCTAACATATAATACTATCCATACACACCTTCCTAACATACAATATTATCCATACACACCTTCCTAACATATAATACTATCTATACACACCTTCCTAACATACAATACTATCCATACACACCTTCCTAACATACAATACTATCCATACACACCTTCCTAACATACAATACTATCCATACACACCTTCCTAACATACAATACTATCCATACACACCTTCCTAACATACAATACTATCCATACACACCTTCCTAACATACAATACTACCCATACACACCTTCCTAACATACAATACTATCCATACACACCTTCCTAATATACAATACTATCCATACACACCTTCCTAATATACAATACTATCCATACACACCTTCCTAACATACAATACTACCCATACACACCTTCCTAACATACAATACTATCCATACACACCTTCCTAACATACAATACTATCCATACACACCTTCCTAACATACAATATTATCCATACACACCTTCCTAACATACAATACTATCCATACACACCTTCCTAACATACAATACTACCCATACACACCTTCCTAATATACAATACTATCCATACACACCTTCCTAACATACACTATGATAATTATACTATACAGGTGAATGATGATGAGATCCGGTACCTGGCAGACACGTGGGGTTGTGAGTACTACGAGGTGGCAGCCCCTGAGCCATGGCAGGTGGTGGCCAGACCCTTCCTTGCCATCTATCAGGCCATCCTTGATTCTCGGGACTCACACTGACATCAGGGGATGGATTATATAACTGATTTTTTTTTAATTTATTTATTATTATTATTATTATTTTTTTTTTGGGGGGGGGGAGGCTGGATTAATTAACTTTTTTTTTTTTTTTTTTTTTTTTTTTGTGGGGGACGAAACAGCTACGGTCATATGTCAGTGGTGGAGGAATAGTTATGTTTTATTTCATACCTCTGCTGGTTGGGGAATAATCATGCCTTATACAGTACTGGTTTAGTCTTACTCGTAGGTAGGCTACAAAAATTCTCACGCACACAGACAGAGGTAAATATTTGACATTTGATAATTTCCCTTTTGTGGTAAACTGGACAGAGATTTTCAAATAATAATGATGCTGATGATGATGATAATGTCGTCGTCATCATCTCTGTGATCTACTACAAGGTAATATTTATAATTGTTACAGGGTATCATAATCACAGAAACTAATCCTAGCAATCTTTGTAAGCAGTTCTTGGCAGCTCCATAATCAAAACAAAACTTCACACCTAAATATCTACTAGGTAATGGTAGAAGCAACAGTAATAAACTAGAGTGCATTATGTAGTCCTTACTGTAAATGTTGAAAGAATTACCGTTATTGCGTACGGTTTTTCTACCTTCACTACCCCCTTATTTAGACCATTATAAGACTTATTTCTTCTATGGCATTTCCTCCGCAAATGCCCCATTTCCAAAATGGGGCATTTTGAAATTAGCCCGACCTTACCTTACCTGACCTTACCTAACCTAACCTTGACCGCATTTGGCTACCGGGACCTAACCTGGGCAAACTACCGGGAAATAACCGTGGTAAAGTACAGGAAATGACTGGGACAAAATACTAGGACCTAGCCGGATCAGGCAACACTGCTACAAAACGGTAATTCTTTCAATAAATACCGTACTGACCTGCTTGCTCCGAATAATGGTGTAACGTAGACGTTTATACTTTACTCTGAAGAATGGTGTAAAGTAGACCTCTTCTGTTAAGTTCTGTACATGTGGTTGTTGCCTATATAATTATGCTGCTGGTGTGAATGTAAAGGTGTAAACATCTAATAACACTAATATACAAGGTGTTTATTTATTTATTTGTTTATTATAGTAAGGTGTTTATTTATTTATTTATTATGATAAGGTGTATATTTATTGTTTATTTATTTATTATTGTAAGGTATTTATTTATTTATTTATTATAGTAAGGTATTTATTTATTTACTATTGTAAGGTATTTATTTATTTATTATTGTAAGGTATTTATTTATTTATTATTGTAAGGTTATTTATTTATTTATTATTGTAGGTATTTATTTCTTTACCTTATGTCAATCCGACCATGTCCGAATGCATACCTGCAATCCCGGCTTCCACGTGGTATCAAATCACACATCGCGACTTGGTACTTCATTTAATTGTTATTATTATTTCATATTATTTGCTGTATCATTGTAAGTATTATTTAGGGTGTCACTGTCACTCAACTAAGTTTAACATGTGTCTTGCAATATCTATCATAATAATGCCTTCATTATTTACATTGTTGTCACTTTCATTCACTTATAATAAGAAACATATTTTCAATCTTTATTAACATTATTGAGGGGGGGAGTTCACTTTTAATCATGGTTTTCTGGAGTTAGTAAATTACCACACAAGATTATAAAAAGAAGGGGAAGCGGTGCCAGTGGACTGTTTTATCATTCTTGTTTTCCACTCATGGCACGGTATCCATAAACACTTTTAATGTGCTAAACTGGGACAATACTCTTATACAGCCTGTACTGTATTATAAAAAAAACAACTGTACTGTATTTAAAAACTTACTTTATTAATATACACTACTGTACTATAGATCACAGAATACAATGTAGCCTAAAATATTTATATCCTAAACCTACTGTTCTTCCAGGACAGAAAATAATTCTGCATAACCTTATGACATCATCATAATACATACATGTGAATATTAAGTTACAATACATGATCAACAATATGTATGATTGTTTGCTTTTAACACAGCACAGCCTAATATACAGTCTCACCCAGTAGTTCATCAATTTTACTCCCACCCAAGTACAGTCATATTGGCAAGATCAGAAGTTTGTAAATTTTGCCTCAACATAGTATCTACCACTCTTATTAATTATTAGAATGGCACCTTGATGGCACAGTGGTATAGCACTTGTCTCACACCACAATGGGCTAAGCTCTATCCTTGCCACTGTATATACTATAAACCAACTGAGGACATGTAGTACACTCCTATAGCCTGAAAGAGCTGCATGGTCTGTACGACCTAACTTTGTAGCATGCATTACCATCTTTCTCATTCTCTTTGGCATCCAGTCTGAATTACCTCACCAGTTGCCATACATTGATTGAAATGTCAATCTTCTGATTCAGACAATGTGGCAGTTGCTTCCTACAATAAATATATAACTTTTTAAACAAACTGTACCAACTAGACCTAGGGTACCACAACACTAACAGGACCATGGTAATGGGTGACTGTTTTCATTGATTATTCTATCCCTAACAACAACAAAAGCTTAATACTCTGTATTCTTTGATTATTTTGTCTGAATTATCTTGGCAGCCCATGTCAGTGGCATTGTGAAGATGATTTAACATCACACAATCAATTCATAAAGCTGGTATCACTCACTACAAATTCTAGCCAGCAGTTTACTAGGTGAAAAGCATTTGTTGGCTAGTTAGCGGATTCACAAAAAAAAAATCAGCTGAGGATTGTTCCCTGGATAGGTGAACATCAACTGGGTAAGTAACTGGTTAACAACAAGGGGTGAATGCCTGATTGAGCACATTACTTGAACTGTAATGCAAATTTGCTGGGGTAATCATCTCAAATTATTGGAAATATTAATACTGCACTCCTTAATTGTTACATGTCACAGATATGCATATTTTTAATAATGCATCAGCCATCCAGCTGAAGATGCTTGTGATGTGTTGGAATCTTACTTGGCACTCTAGCAGCTGCTGGTGAGAAGGCAGCTAGTGTGACACGAGCTTTATAAATTTCACTGAATGCAAAATCAATAATATTTTGATTATTTACTTGCATGCAAATATTAATGCATGGAACTTCATCATACAATGAGAAATTAAATAATTTTTTTTTGTGGTATGAGAAACAAATTCAAAATATTTTTAGACTGATACTGTCTTGTAATAACTTTTAACTGATATTATGGTATTGTAAGATATGTGTATAAACTCTTCTTTTACATAGTAATCCTCACACTAGAGTTGGGCTGCCTTGATGAGTTGTCTCCATCTTAAATCTTTCACATTCTCTTCTTTCAGTCCTCGTCTCTCTCCACCCTAAATTTTGTGTCCTCTTTATCCTGTTTGTGCTTTATCAGTTGTGTAGTGCTCATTGTTACTTAGTGGAAATTAAAGCAGAATTTTATGGCCATGTGCAATTGTTGATGTCACAGAAGAGATTACACAGACATTACAACACCAGATAAAATGCTTATTCTCGGATGACAATTTATTTTTAGTTCCCTAGCTACTGGGCTACTAGGCCTATGAGGCTTAGCTTGGTAGAATGCATTTCTACCATTTCTCAGGTCCCTAGCTGTCCTTGTAAAATGGTAATTTCCTGATCCTCTCCCTGCATCCATAAGGTCTCTCCTGCAGTCTCCCCTCCACCCATATCTTGTGCTGCTAGTCCAGCAAGCACCCTCCCCTCCTCCCCTATCCCTTCCTGCAGTACTGCCACCACCTCCGCCACCTCCCTCCCACCCTCGTGATTGGCCCGAATGTGATTCT
This sequence comes from Petrolisthes cinctipes, assembly GCA_033782935.1. Classification (NCBI taxonomy): domain Eukaryota; kingdom Metazoa; phylum Arthropoda; class Malacostraca; order Decapoda; family Porcellanidae; genus Petrolisthes; species Petrolisthes cinctipes. The sequence goes on from JAWQEG010001264.1 coordinate 19,605, forward strand.
TGAGATGACCTTTTTGTACAAAGCGGCGAGGGCAGTGAGGGCAGGCATAGGGTCGCTCCCCAGTGTGAATCCGGGTGTGTCTTACCAGGTGTGAGGGGTAGAGGAAAGCCTTTCCACAGATCTGGCACACGTAGTTAGGTTCAGCTCCTCCCTGCAAAACAATGGAGATGATGCATGAGTTTAATCATTTTTTAATCATAATTCAATATACTGTTTAGAATATACTACAAAAGTAATTCTGAAACAGTATCAGAATTTATACAACTACTGTAGGCTACATGCATTGATAATAGATATGTTACTCAATGCAGATGGTGGATTGCTCCTCCAGTCATTTGTTTATGAGGCATCACATCATTAATCAAAGCATTACTAAGATATCAAGTGGCACTGAGTCAGTAATAACAGGATCTGAAATAAAGACATCTGCTAGTCAAAACTCAGAATAAATGACAACTACAATACATATCTGCAATTGTAAAACACATCATCATCATGAGTTTTCTGCTGTCATATGCTTTCTATAAATCCATAAATGCCATATATAGTTTCTTATCTTCATAGACTTTCTCATCAACTCCTGATCCACACATCCTCCATCACCAGTACGAAATCCTTCCTGCTTGACGTTCACCAACTCTTCTGATCTTTCCAGCACCCTCTCAATAACTTTTCTAAAATACATCTTGTCTACTATGATTGAAAGTGTTTGCATATTTGTTTACACTGGTGATAGCTGTCTGATGATGGAGAATGCATTCATTAATGGTATAGCCTATTCTCCTTAAGATGGTTATTAAAGAAAATAATATAATAATATAACAAATAAAGTTTAATTTGTATCACTACAGTAGTGTTACTCATATATCATTTTGTTTAGCTTTTTTTTTTCCATAGCAGTTATATAACCATGGGAGGGTATGTGGGGTAAAAAAGAGGCTTTATAGTTATGACAAAAGTGTGACTTTGGCCTGGGCTTTAGAACCAGATACCTGTATACTGTAGCTTTTCAATAGTCCCATAGCACGATATTTGTTACATAATGAGTAACCAGAACCATTTAACAGTGAAATAGCAAAAACGATTGTACATGCATACATAATGTACATCTACACATACGTACATGTTACTAGATATATCAGTGAGTGTCTTCAACTCTCCTCTCCATGACCAACCCTCTTGCTGTCATCTCTCCATCCCTACTAGTTGAAATGTGGAGTGATCGAATGTGGCTTTTGAGGTGGACTTTCTGCATGAAGCGCTGGGGGCATAAGTGGCAGGCATATGGTCTTTCCCCGGTGTGAATGCGCACATGTCTGTTGAGGTGTGAAGGGAATCCGAACCTCTTGCCACAGACCTGACATACGTACTGAGGCTCCGCCCCTGCCAATCCCGCCAACCCACACACCTGCGGGAGACCAGAAGGGTTAGAGCTCCACCTGAGGTCTTCTTGTCTCTATCAATAAAGTTTACATACAACTTAATTTATACTTGTTCCAATTTTTCTGGTTCCTCCCCAATTACTGTACTTACTTCACATTGTATTTTCACCAACAGCTCAGTATAGTATATACATGACATGTGTCAAATCTGTCAAACAACTTACTTACTTACTGTATAACAATTACTAATTAATTCAGTCACCAAAAGTACTGCATGTCAGTAAAAATTCACAAGGGATGTCAGTTTCTATTGTGCAATAACTTAGCACTACGAGTTCCAGCCAAGACCAAGACAACATGACCCTTAAGACACTTAGTAACCACCAACTGTGCTGGTAATTTCCCAGGTTGGTTTCCACATGTACAATAAAAAAAAAAAGTCAAATCTGCTGCCACCAATATTCAGAGCAGCTGCTTAGCTGGTAGTGAATGATTCACTGACTTTTAACACACCAAAATAGTGTCAAGGGTCTTGTGGCAATTCTAAATACAGTACTGTAGGCTCGTGCTTCATATCAGATATACTGTATATTTGGTTACGAAGAGAGAATGAGTACTGTACAGAAACTAAATAATCACTCTAATCTCTCTTTGCAACATATACAATTTTGTTTCCAACTGTTTCTCTCTGCATGGAAAAAACTCCATTAATGAAGCAGTTCTGTTTTGACCCATGTGTTACTGATGATGTGAATAATTAGGAAGAAAAAATGTAATAGGAGTCTAATACTTAACTTCAATGATGTCAGTTGCTTTCAGTCAAACTCTTCACATAATATTCTTGAACACTGATATGCAAAGATCATCATTTAATTACTCTGTGGCAGCAACCTTTCAAAACAAGACCCTCTGACAATTTCAGCCCAAACCTTTCATGAGTCCTACAATACTACCTTGTATACCATACCTTACCAAAAAATAATTGTATTCTACACTCCAAGTATTTCAGTTGTGCTCCTCAAGTATGAAGATGACCACATTGACCAGCTACCATATGATCAATTTTGCCAAGATAACTGGGTCACACATCAGCCAAACAGATAAACTACTGATATTGGCTGTGGACATTTACCAGCAGCTAAAGATAACTCCACCTGTAAAGAGGCTATAACTGCTATAGCACCACACAGTTACAATTAAAGGATAAAAATACACAAATCAAAACTTATTCTTTAAATACAAATATAAAACTAAACTTCATAATGAAACATAGGCAGTGGAAATTATAACATCATAGTAATTCAACTGACATAATAATTTACCTGTAATACTTCTGAATAAAATTAATACAGAACTGGTACTGCAATACATAATATCAGTTGAATCAAAAGGTAACATCATTCACAACCAAATACAACAACACTGCAGAATACATTGAACAAACTCAATCAAATGACCCATGTGAAAATCGTAATCAAACTCTATGAATTACAGTAGTAATAATAATATTAATAATAATAATAAAAACTAATAATGATAATACTTAAAATTTCTTAATGGAACAAACTGATTTCAAAAAGCACAAAAACAACCTTACACCATACGGTATATTATTTGAAAGGTAGTCTGGCACCCTCTATCAACAATTCATCACAACATGAGTCATATGTGACCAGGCACTGCCACATTACTTCATATTAATAAGAGAAAATATATCCTCTGGAAGAGACAAATTGAATCATCACAAAATCACACCCCCGAGCCTATGTTTATACTTCAATAATGTGTCAACTATGGACTATTGTATTGTACATCAAGGACTATACTTTAGGTTCATAGTACAGTAATACTGCATTCCTTTTGAAGCATGCATAATTTTTTTACCATGACTACCAGGTTTCAGAAACAGCTTCTTTGAAACACAAGTGACAACCTTCATTCTCCCACCATAAGTAATACGTAGAGAAGTTGGTATGCTTGAAAAATAATTAACTGTTCACTATTAAAACTTGGAATGACTTATTTCTTTCTTTTTATAACCTCTTTACTATGATACCAATTGGCACATGAGTTAGGCATTTGTTTACATAAATCCCTGACCAGTCACAGAGCAATGGTTTGTTCTGATGTGCATGACAAGATTTGACTTTTGGTTAGCTCGGTGGTTGCAGTATGGGCAGGGAAAAGGCTTCTCCCCAGTGTGAATCCTCATATGGCGCATGAGGAGAGAGTGAAAGTTGAACCTCTTGCCACAGATGTTACACAAGTGGTCACCCTCACTGTCAGTCTTGGGTGGGTTGCCGGGGGTCATTGGCATCACGCAGGAAGGGAGCGTGGGAGGCAGTCGGTGGTGAGGGCCCTGCGGGAAGACAGTGAGGTGAAGTGAAGAAGACCTGCCACTGTCACCTCACTCAGTAACTTAAGTGGGTATCAAATCAGCACACTTTCCTCCATCCTTCGGTTATTCTATTGTAAACTTCATCTGTCCTCCAACTTGCTCTTGGGGAACTAAAGGACACACAAAAACCTAAATGATGCATATCTGACTCGATAACAGATAGAGAAGGATGGAGGATGAAGGAATTAGTGCTCATGTGATAGACTTCGTAGTAGTATTAGTGGTTCATAAGGAAATGTTCGTACACGTACACACACACACACACACACACACACACACACACACTCACTCACTCACTCACTCACTCACTCACTCACTCACTCACTCTCTCTCTCTCTCTCTCAACCTTGAGATAAAAAGTTCAGGTGATTATCTGCAATCGTGTAATTGCCCTGTTTACTCTCAATCTGTCAACTTATTAAATCTTACTTTTCTTCCCCCTTCATATTATCTTTCGTCTCAATTTTCCTCACTTCTTTTTCATATTTTTCTCCTCCCTTTACTAGATACATGTCCTTCTCATATCTTTCGAAATATGATCAGTACCAAATAAATCGCTATACCTGTACCATGTTTTTTACTTCATTATTCTTCTACATAGCCAACCATCTCCCATTCAGCAATATTTGTGAAAAATAAAGACATTCTTAACAAACAGTGTAACGTGATATTATGGTGTCCAACAGAAAGCCCCATCACCCAGACAATATGGCTTGAACAGATACAGGCAAAGTTATTTTCAAAGAATAAGTTCTATTGCTATTGAAGAGTACAGAGTATGTTTAATGGCACGCAATCCCACCATACACTCAGTATTATACAAATTCAAACAATTATACAGGGAATTTCTTGTTATTTTTTTAGTTGGCATATAGAAATCATACAACTGTTAAATTTACAGATGAATGAGTTAAGAAGTAATAGTAGGTATGTGGTTCCCCTCTTTCCGTACAGAAACGAACACGACTCTCCATCTTTAAGAATATTACCTCAGTGGCTGTAATTCTATTAGAAAACTTAAAACAGTATTCGAAGACAACCATTAACGCAACTTATATTTTCATAAAGAATGTTAAGTAGTAGGTTATTTGAAGATCGGGCAAAGCTACACGAGTGGATGAAGTGACTGCTGAGATGATAATTATACTACAGTAGAATCTATGCTATGGAATGGTTAAGGAGGATATGTCAGATGGCTTGGGTGAGGAGAGATGTATCTGAGGAATGAAGAGTGGCAATAATTGTTCCCGTTTTGAAAAATATAGGAGTGTGAAGTGACAGTAAAATCACAGAGGTATAAGTCTTGTCAAGCATAGCAAGCAATGTGTAAGGCAGAATGATTATTGAGATGATGCAGAAAATATCAGGGGTATTGGTGAGCAAAGAGCAAGGAGGATTTCATTGTGGGAGAGGATGTGTGAATCAGATGTTAGCAGGTACACAGATTATGTAGAAACCCTATGACAAGCATAGGAAGTTTTTTATGGTCTTTATGGATTTAGAAAAAGTTTATGACAGAGTGGATTAGGGAAAGTGTTGCAAATGTATGGCACAGGTGCAAGGTTGCTAAATGCAGTAAGGAAGGAGTAATGAAAAAGGTTAAGGTAAGAGTGGTGTACCAGTACTGAAACGAGGAGTTGAAAGATTAAGTGAAGGGACAATTGTCATGGCTGACAGAATTTCTTTGGGGGTGCTGAGAATTTTGTGGGCTTGGTAGGATGAGTGAATGTGAATGTGACCCATTTCACGGGATATTTTGTCCTCTCTGATATTTATCATATCAATTTTCCATCCTTAGTCCTGGAGCCCCCTACCTCATGAATAAAGGGAAATGGTGTACTAATAATGATGAAGATGATATACTGGAGAGTTGTCAAAACCAATAAAATATAGTACAGTATAATCTTGTGTCTGATTTTTCTTATCCCCCAAAATTTTTGTACTGACCTCTCTAAGTGACCTGACCTTAGGAAGTAGCACCAGCCCCACCAGCACCACTCTCCTGGAAAGCTTGTGCTGGGTGATAGGAGCCCAGGTGGCGGACGAGATACTCCTTGCGTGTGGTGCGGTAGGTGCAGTGAGGGCAGGGGAAGGGCTTCTCTCCCGTGTGCGTCCGGTAGTGTCGGGCCAGCAGGTAGGGCCACTTGAACACATGGCCACACACCTCACACGGGTATGCTTTGTTTCCTGAACCATTGGGCGACCCGCACAACGCATTTGCCTGAAGGAAGGAGGCCAGCCATTACCCAACCATTCTCTTGCCTACACTCACAACAACTACTTTCGTGCCTCTATCAACCTTCTGGAGAATCTGCTGCCGGCATCCTGAGAAGGGGTATCCACCACCAGCAACCAGCAAATTTATTTCCATTACCTAACCAGTATAATGTCAAAAGTCCACCATTTCTGCACCTGACAGCATAACTTCCACACTTGATATCAGTATGTTTCTTTAGACTGGCTGATGCATGACTCTTAACCCATGAGTGGTGAACTCTGAAACTTTTATCATATCAACTGTGGATATTTACTGTCAAGAAGAAAAATTCAATACTAAGCATGTCAAATGCCAGCATTCAAGTCTATAGTCATAATCAAATGTTATCTACTGATACCACTACTACCACCACCACAATTTACCACCACCAAGTCTACCTCTAATACCCAAGTATGCACCACCCAGTACAATATCTCCCAAACTCTTCTCCAGCACGCAACAGATTTACTGCCAGGGTTAAAACAATAGTTATTCCCTTCAGTACCAACCAAGAATGCCACAATAGTGGAGTTAAATATCATGATCATACACTTACCCACAAATTCCATCCCAGTGACAAGTAATTATAGGTGGCCTTTAGTGGTCTGTTATGTTACTGAGAAATTGGTGGTTACAAAGTCCTTTTGTAGCTTACACAAAATTTATCTGCATCTCAGTAAAAATTTTGTTATTCATTAAAGTTGTCACTGCAAGTGATTATAATAAATTGAATGTAATAAACATAAAGACAAAATTCAATATAAGACATAAAGTTTCACACATTTTATTTCAAAATTATACACAGCCATATATAAACATAAAATCTTAATATTATATTATTTCTAAAATATGTTGATACAAATTAAACAGACAGTACACCCTCATACTCTAGTAGAAGAGGTAGTAAACATATCTTTGTTACTGTACATGAGTTGTTTACACACTGAGGACACTATGTAGGACTCATTCCAGGCATGTAAAGCACCACAAAGAAAGATATGGACTGTGTAGTGATATATGAATGAACTGTGTGATTATTTGCTACCGGTAAATCAAGTCTTGTTTACCAAGTCTTGTGTGTGTTTGTAAATTTTGTCTGTGGCATGGAACTGTTCCTAAAGAATTTTGTAAACAACATTGTACTGTAATAACTATTCATGTACGGTAGGTAGAGAGCTCAATTTAGCTTCATTTTGAATCAATATTTGTACTTTATTATTCTAAGTTCAAAACAGTTTTATACTGTACACTGTATGAAATAAGTAAAAATTGAGTATAAGTTAGTTGACACACAAATATTTGAATGACAGGTAAAGTCTTCCTAATGACCGAGCCTCAGAATCTGATGATAGGCATGTCCATCATCAGTGTGTAAAAGAGTTAAGTATATTACAAATGTAATTAGTGAATTGTTTGGAACTGTTGTGTGTGGGCATACCAGTACTGAACTGTTTAGCAGTAATAATGAATTTTAATGTGACACTGTGAAACTGGCCCATAAAGTTCATTACACAGCCACCATAAATGTCATCCACTACACAGCCACCATCATTACCATCCACTACACAGTTACCATCTTTACCATCCGTCCACCAAACAACTAACCAACCGACATCACCATCCACCACACACCCGCCATTATCGCATTCCACCATACAGCCATTGTCATTTTCATCATAATTCCACTGCAGGCTACAGACTATTACAAATTTTCATCACTCAATTTTGTCTGCTTTAAAGTTTATTCACATCCTGTATACCTGTACCAGTATTCCAACTTTCATTGCTTATCTCCCCATATGCATAATATCCCATCTTTCTTTGTCTTCTTCTATCACTGGGTTGCCACTGTCCTTCAGGACTAGTTCACTGACTTTAGGTTTAATTCACAAAATGGCCAGCCTAAGTCTTACTGATACACAATATAGCCTTTTAAGTTCTACTCACATACTGTCTAATAGGAAGATGTTATTTTACATTGAAATTTTGTTAGTATGAGGGAGAAATGAATGCAACATAGAAAATGTAAATAGTTCAATGTAGAAAGATGCTCTGTATCTTAATATTGTACGGTTTTCATAAAAAAATAAAAAAAAATAATCAATCACGATGCTTTGTTCTCTTAAAATCCAAGACCTGCCATTTGTGTGTACTTTTTCATAGCTTGATACTGGCAATCCACAAGAACAATACCTATAATCTCTAAGTATTGCATGTCATAAGTTTGTCCTGGTGAAACTATTAGCTAATACGTTCTCCTTGAATTAAATAATGACATAGTATAATTAAATTATACTTTCACTTATTCAATACGGTACTCTGATAATACAATTAGGATTTTTGCACCCCTCATTGTGGTTGGATTTGTGTAGTGGCTGGTCTGTGGTGGCGGTGAAAGACGTGGCTACGTATCATCTCCTTGCGGTTGGCTCGGTAAGAGCAGAAAGGACAAGCAAATGGCTTTTCGCCAGTGTGCGTCCGCATGTGACGCCTGAGGAGCCACTCCCACCGGAACTTGTGGCCGCAGACATAACACTGAGCCTCCTTAGACTGTTTCTGGGAAGGCAGCGGCGGCGGGGGCGCCCCACCGCCGAGCAGCAAGTTGTCATTCATGGCCATCTGTGTGAGGAAAGACCACCATCAGTAACCCTACACCACCACCATCATCACCACCACCACCACCAACACAACCACCTCCAACACCACCACAACCAACACCACCACCATCACTTACAAGACCATTGATGCCAACTGAAGGTTAATGTATGGCCTACAGTATAATTTTCTGGCATATTGAAAATCTTTTTCAGAGGATGGACAGTCACTTAACAACAGGAATAATTGAAAAAAAGGCATTGGAATGAGCACCTTACCCCTTTGCGTGATTGTGTGAATATTAAAGCATTCGATTCCTCGGCAAGTACAATATTAATGTTTTGTTTCACAGCCTATTCAGAATACAAATTGTATTCTAAAGAAGCCATAAGGTGAAAAGTCATTACACAGCAGTCCCACATTAGTGTTTCAACACTCAAAGGCTATCACATACATCAGACATTTAAAAAAATTGGACATATTGTATGTTAATGTTTTAACCATGAACAATAACACCCAACTAACCACAGCACATCAACAATGGAAAGTTGCTTCATTTCGCAATATATTTTAAAAAGGAGCGACAACTCAATGATGAAGGATAAAACCACACATACGTCATCCTGTACTAAATATTTTGGGGGGGACTCTCAACAGCAAGTTGAAGTTTTTATAAACATTCAAATTTATGCATACAACATCAACAGCATGGAATATTCTTTCATTTTCTGTCTCAACCTTATGAAGTTAGAGACAGCAAAAACATTGCCCGTATTTCCTGTACATTTCTAAATTCTCTCAACTCTCTGACCCACAACTGCTGTTATTCTCAAGAGCCATTAAATCTTTTCCAGTAGAGTTGTTGGATGGTAAAATAAGCCCTCAGTAACTGCTGTCATAAAACAAAACCATATAGCAAAGCCTAATAGCAATGTACAGCATTACGAAAAAGAGCAGATTGACTATGTTACCTGTTAGTGCTTAGATAAAGTATTACTTAACCAGATTTGGTAAACATCAGTAGAACAGTAAACATACAGTATATCAAAAATAATCCTTCAAAATAGTAATTCAATTAAGGCAGTAAAGTTATTTAATAAAGGTTTCATGATAACTTGTGTTAGTAATAATATAAGGATAATTCTTGTAGAATTAAGACTTACATGGATGACAGCTGTACAGAAACACCAAGTGAGGAGGGACCTTTCATTAACACTTCACTGTTACAGCTTCTCAGGGTCAATGAAAGGATTCTTCTCATGTGGTGTTCCCTTATGAAAAATGAGTTAGTATGTAAGAATGCAGACATCCCAACCTAGGCACTGGGTCGCTGAATCTGGTCCGGATGCAGGGCAATTATGTGCTTCGTAACGTCAAACTTTTGAGCGGCAGCATACGGGCAATGGGGACAAACGTAGGGCCTCTCTCCTGTGTGTATCCGAATATGTCGCTGTAGCAGACAAGGCCAGCGGAAGACCTTGCCACAGTAGAGGCAGCGAGCGCCACCACCAACACCACCACCCGATCCCCCCACGCCCACCTCGCTCACGACACCCTGTGGGGAACACCAGTCTGTCTCAGTCTCCAACAATCCATCAGCCACTATAGTACAATAAAGGACTGTACTAATATCCTTATTATATTTCAAAGTCAATTCAATAATGCAAAACTAGTACCAGACCATAAAGGGCATACATACGAAGAAGGTGGAAAGACACTGACAAATTAAATTTACACTCCAACCAGAATTGTCATCCTCTTCACGTAGTACGAAGGAGGAGTTGAATCCAGATATTGTCCAGTTCCATTGTTCCTTCACTCCTACAACATATGGATTTATCAAGAATTGATTATCCATATGCTCACATCTCACGACAAAAGAGGAACAACTAAGTTTACCATACCAACGGGATGTATTGGCAGCTGCACTATTCTGTATCTTTATATACAGTACACTATATGTATTCCTTTGTCTATAATCATAAATATTAAAAATAAAACCAAATATTTCTATTGAACAATTTATTCTGCAAGATCTTGAACATTTAAGAAGAACAGTACTGTTCTCAATGTCTTTCTGTGCGTGACTATCACTGACCTTTGTACAATATGGTAGAACAGAAAGTCCAGCAGAAATAATGTATACTGTATATCATAACCAAAATATAATATAATACAATCTTTGGAAATGACATAATTAAGCTGTCATTGATGAATATGATACATTTCTTTCCCTGGTCACCTGTTAAACATGCAATGTCAAGTGAATAAATATGAAAGTTACCCTACTGAGGACTGACCCCAGGCCAACAGAATGAAGTACAATACAAGGGTGTCTTTCTGGTCAAGTTCATACATTTGCTTCCTCCCTAACCATACAATTCCATCTCCACAATCCCAATACTCTTCAATTTTCAAATGGAAATTAATTGAATTTAAAAGAGACCAGAATGAGGTTTACCCTTCCCTATCCGATATAAAGTAGGTGCAATGATGAGGCTTGAACCTGGGCCACCGGAACAAAAGCAAGAACAATAATCCAGTGGCAAACAAGACAGCTCCCTTGCAAACTGCTACACAGTTAGTTCCTTGACCTTTACTACATACAAAGAGTCGGGGCCAAACTTATTAAAGTTTTGTTGAACTAGTATGACATGATTTAGAAGTGTGATTATAATATTCCCTCACCACAGTACAAATATTGTATTTTATTCACTTACTAACACTCAAGTGACAAATTTTTCAATAGACCATTACCTGCATAGAATTAAAGAGCTTGCCACTAAAAAAGTACCCAGCTATACAGTAAAATATTAATGTAATAGGTTTTGTCAAACAGAATATATCTTTTGAATGATAAAACTTGACATAAGTTAAAGGAAAAATATTTTTCTCTAACTAATTATTCTCCTAAGAACACTATTTCTTAAAAGTTATGGTATACCTATAGGCTGTAGTTAAAAAAAAATAAGGGAACTGAACAGATGTACTGTATTATAATTTGCTCTTAACTTCCAACTTCTCCACATGAGTGGCTGCAACATTCTGTTACTCGTAAGGGGAGAAACTTTAGACGGTAAATTAGAGGGCCACTTGAATCCTCCAAACTATGTCACAAAACAGATTCACTATTAGTATCACTGAGGTAATCAGTAACCCTCCAAATTGCCAAGAACAGATGATCCCCTTAACAACCACAATTGGGTTATCATGACAAATAAACTGACAGAATGGTGGAGGATCAAACATAGGCCAACCTGGCATTCTGTTCTGACAGGTCTGTATTTGATCCCATGTCATTCTGTCAGTTCCTTACTTTAGCTTTCAAGAGTAAAATATTTCTGGCACCTTTAGATTGAAGAAGTTGGACAACAGGTACAAATGTTGATAAAATATAATAATAATAATAATAATAATAATAATAAAAAAAAAAAAAATTACATTTTTCTCTTATGTGTTCTTACTTCCACACTACTGTACTTAAACCTTTATATTGGTCATGAATATCACACAAATTTCAAGTTACAAGCTTCATACATGACAGAAGACCTCATGAATGAATCTTTAGTTATGGGTACTGTACTGCCTCTGTTACCCCAATCCCCATAACTACCGGTAAAGAATAAAATTCTCATATAATATGCCTCCTGCTTCTTGTACTGAGCTGACAGCAAAGCATGTAGGTGACAAATCGCCTACTTACTCCTCTAATAATCATTACAAGAGCAATATATTTGTGTTGCCTGTACCTGAATTACAAAAGGAACTTTCTCATGTCTATGGAAATATACCCAAACACTAAGTACAGCACAATATAACTCCAATAAAAGGTTGAAGAAGCGACAAGACTGACAAAGTTAGGACTTGAGGCCATAATGAAGATAGTCATGGGGAAGGCTTGCATACAGCTCTTTAACCCATCATCAGGGTTACACTTATTCTATTCACACCTGTGGTTGTTCTCAAATTCCCTGAGATAAGTTGGAGTACAAAAAAAAGTCTTAGATTGATAGCCTCTTTTAGATATGAGATTGGTAAGCTTCACCAGGGCAAAATATAAAGCTACATAAACTTAAGAAAATAGTATGATATAATAAAAATTATTACAGGAACATGATTTGAACCTGATATAGTGGTCTGACAACAGGAATACCATCAAAAGCTGTCCCGTGTCTTAATGTGAAGTCAAGTCTGAATACTGTACTTTCACTCTATCCATATCTAAGAAATGTGTGTGTGTACACGCATTTATAAGTCCTGAGTAGATTAAATAAGAAGGATATCACCCAAAATGAGGTACAGTACAGTACTAACAATTAAATTTGTAGATTACCAACACTGAATATGTTCATATAATATTATGTGGTGCATCTCTCTCACCTGCCATTCCCTACAATGATCATTTTCAATCACAGATTGATTCCTGCTTATCTATCTACTTTGTGTGTGCAACTGTGCATACAGGGGATGCCAGCAGACCACCTCTACTGATCACCTATAGATTCAGTCATGTTATTAGCACCTGCTGCCTCTTCTGTATGACGGCAAACTTTTAACCTTTATTGCTTTGTGAAGGAATTAGAACACCCACACAAATCCATTACTCACGTTACTTACAATCAAACAAAACTGGCCTGACTTTATGTCTCAACTTGCAACATAATGAAACTTTTGAGTTCATCGGGCAGGAAAGATTATACGACTTTAGATTGTGACTGTACACTGGGAATCTGTGGTTATTGATAATTTACATCACGAGGGTGCAGTAATAATAGTGCCAAAAACAATGAATTTTCAGGTACACCAAGAAGTGAATGGTGTTCATACCTTGAGAGTCAAATTGCCCTTTATGAAGGTAGGAGATATGCTGGACAACATTAACAGGTGGTCAACTAGGCTGTTTCCTGATCCATTAAAGGTCAAACCACATCATCACTTTAAAAGCAACTGCACAGTATCAAACACAATAATCTATTATCAGGGTACAATACTATAATGCACCCACAAAAAATGAAGAAATTTGTCCAAGTGGCTGGATGTGACAAGAAATACGAGCAAACATTGCTCATGACTGCGTTAGTCTAGTTGAATGTACAAAAATATGCAAAGTAAATACTATATTCATTCCTTGGTATCATACTTGTTTATGTCTTATATATGCTTACTTTTCCATGGGATATATTCTTAATGATGTTTATGAGAAACAGTGCCTTGAATTGTAGTACTGTATCCATTTAAGCTCTTTTCTTGGAAACATTTGACTCCAATCAAAAATTGTCTTGAATGCAGTTGACTGTGCTTATCCTAATTATAACAAATGTCACAATAAACTTCCTGAGATATGTCCTATTGCCATTCCTAGTCTTACAGAAAAAAATAGAAACTCTTAAGTATTTACTCATTAAATAATACTGGTATCCTAAAGTTTGTATATATGTAATAAATTGTACAGTTCATACTTTTTGGACTGTAAAGGAAAATATGTATATCTTAACTCTTCACCATGGTAACAATAACTTATATCCTAATGTTTAAAAGTACATTTAAAAAGATACGTTGCCAAGTTTTCTATAATTGAATAACTTAACAATATTTAAATTTGTGTAGAATGCTTCCATGTCACCACAAACAGAAAAAATCACCATGAGGTAGGAATTTTGTGTACACATCTCAGGTGGCGCTTCAGAATCTCTCGTTGATTAAAAGAAAGGGCACAGTGTGGGCAGTCGTAAGGCCTCTCCCCAGTGTGAGTCCTCTCGTGCCGCACTACTTTAGAGGGCGTGTTGAACCACTTCCCACAAAACTGACAAGAGTACTGCTTCCGGTTGTCAAGGAGCTGTTGAAACTCTAAATGGTCACTGAGGCGTTGATCCTGAGATTGTAGTTGCTGCTGTTGTTGTTGTTGGTGTTGTTGATTGGAGGGCAAGGCTGCAGCCCCACTCCCACCCTCACCACCACTACCACCACTCCCTGGCCTTACCTACAACAGAGAGAAATTAAGACAGTCAGCAACCACAGGCACATTATGCACTTGCTTTAGTTTATTAGTTAAAGCAAAGGTTATCCAGCTGTTACATAGTGCCTTATATTAAATGTCACTCTGTTGCAAAACATTTGGGGGTGTATGAGCTAGAGGTGGTGGTTACAGTGGTGAGGGTACTTGCTGCACATAGCAAAATCACAATTCACCTCCTAATCCAGGTGGGAAATAAACAGGAGTCGCCTATTGCATTGGTGTGCTCGTGGCTGCATGTTCAGGGTGTTTTGTCTTGATGTGCCGGTAAACATTGCCACTCTGAGCACTACGGAAAGAACAGTGAGGACATGAAAATGGTTTCTCTCCTGTGTGTGTACGGAGGTGCCGTCCTAAATCCACGGGTCGCAAGAAGCAGCGGCCACAGTGAGGGCACGACTGAACCTCCTCACCAAATAATGTCCTGGCTTGTGCCCCACCCGAGGCCTGGGTGGAAGCCAGGCGCGTCAGCAGGTGAGAAAGAGTGGTGTTGGACGGGACCCCAGCCTGCAGGGAAGATAAGTCAGGCTTCAGTTTACATGCACCTGAGCACTGTAACACCTTCCATATATGACTTTTTACACCTTCCACACCTTTTCAGGGACATCCACTCCTTGTTGCCAATTTATTGTTTTTTCTACTGGTGGTGATGTAGTCTTTACTCCTGTTGTTTTTAAGTACTGTACTGATCCTTTGTTTTAGCATTAGAATTATACATTCTTATTGTCCCCAGGTGTTAACAAATAGAAACTTTACATTGCTGGTTGTAGGAAAATTGCTAAATTGGCATCAGTGTTCAATCACAATGAGAAGCATTCACCAATAGTGAAAATAACATTTCTGGATTGTTATTTTCATCCACACAATACACTTGAGCATAAAACAATTAGGCATTTGGAAGGCCACTAGTGCATCAAACACATTATGACATAAGATATCTACTAAACCAGCTATGTCTGCTACTTGCAGGTTAACATGAAAGAAACTGGAAAAGTTCCTTTAGAAATGAAGAATCAGACTTATAAATGGACCAAAAATATTCTCACTAATGAAAATCCATCTTCTTAGTCAAAGAAATTGCAATACAGAACGGGAAATTATATACTACAGTAGTAATTTACAAGACGGTAGAGTGCAATGCAGACAACAACAATCTATATTTACCTCCCATGTTTTCCCAATTAAACTGTAAACAAATGTACAGGCAACCCTCGTTATACACATCATCCACATACATGGCTCCACTTGTATGATGACTATTCATAATCTCCCTTGGTGTACACACTACACAGGGTAAAATTCTACTTATACACCAACTGTCCTGACTTGTGAAATCTAATACTGTATGCTGTATCAAAGTTTTACAGCATACCAATGTTAGTTTGTGTCTTTAACCCTCTATTTTGCATTGAGTCTCTCTTTACTCAGATTCATTAATTGCACACGATGTTTTTGATACCCGTAACCCCAGTGTATAACAAGGGTTTACTGTATAAAGTTGAGACTTTGTAGCCATACACATAACAGGTGAACAAGACCTCAGAGTGTGGCATATGATGGTGGGATGCAATCTGGGTGCCGGGCCTGCATGTGTTTGGTGACGTTGCCCTTCAGAGCCGCTCGGTACGGACAGAACATACACCCAAATGGCCTCTCCCCTGTGTGAATGAGCAGGTGCTTCTTCAGGTTATACGCTCTATTGAAGGGCTTGCCACATATGTTGCAAGGGTACAACTGAGTGGTGAGCTGTGGTTGTCGTGGCACTTCTTCCTCAATCGCACCAGCCATAGTCACCGCCCTCACCTGCAGAGGGACACTGAGTCAGTCTCAGCCCATAACTCCTCAGGACCTCCACAACACTTAACTTTTTCCATATACATTCCACACTCTCTCGCTCAACCAGTATCTCCATTACAAAAAAAGGAAAAATACATTTCTAAAAAACAGAACGAAAACTATGTTGCTTAATTAGCACTACATAAATTTTCTTGCAATACAGAACTACTGTATTGTATGTTGACAAAGGATATACCATATGTATATAAAGTATGTTCCCTAATTGACAATATAATTTTTGGTTGCCTTTGTTAGTCATTTGTAGTACACAGTATTCTATTATCATTAAGCATAATGATTATCATAATGATAACCATAGAAGTAAAAATTCATTAATACTTTCTCATATAGTCTTTTCTTCGCCCATAAATTATCCATTTGTTGCAAATGCTGTACTGACTGTCAGTCAGCAATAAACTCCCTACAGTCTCACATGCATCTACTTCATTCTGTCTTATCTATTCCCATCAAGCCCCAAGATTATATATTATGGGAGGGGAATGAACAGTGTATATGGATTGCTTTCGAAGGAATTGCAGTTCCTTGAAGTTTCTCTCAGATTAATATATTGTGATTCCAATTGGGCTTTACATTAACCTTTATATTCAGATGGTTGTGAGAAACTTTAATCCTTGCAGAGCCATTTACCAATATCATACATTTCTTCCTTAATCTCATTTCACTTCTTCATTTATTTCTCAAAATGCTCCTGCACTAGGAAATTTATAAATGAGATGCAGATATGTGACCATCTCTAAACTGGTAAAAGTGTTCCCATCTCTTTAATTGCAAATAATAAACAGCAGAAGACTTATGAACAACAAAACACACACAAGTAAGTCAGTGCATAAGATTTCTTATATAGAACAAAATATCATCCTTGTAGTATGACATTTCTAACAACTCTTGGTGCATTGTCACCAGTCATTGATGTTTTCACTATATATTTGGGATTGTGATTATGACTCATGACAAATTTGCACTATGAAATGTATGCTACAGTTACATCAGTTAGTGTCATGGGTATACAGTTTATTCATAGTGTTTATTTCAGTGCTGCTAATTCGAAGGGGCAAATGGACAACTCATATCTTAGTAATACACATAGATGAAAAAGAAAAGCAAAATTGCATGCATCATTTATTGAAGCCACATGTTAAAAAAATTACATTACAAATGAGAACAAGACTCTATTTGTAACTGTGTAGAATACTAATATAAGAACATATCAGTTATTCTCCCAGCCATTATCATAAAAACTTGACAGTAAGTGTAACATTCAAAATGATGCTAAAACAATGCACACCCAACAACACAATCGGCTCTTTCCACCTTCCAGCAATATGAAACAACAGATAAAAAATCCTGAAAAATGATCTTCAGTCACTAGCAAACCTTACTGAGACAACATAAGGTGTGGTGATCTAACCTGAAACCACCGACATCAAGTTTGTGAATACTTTTCGGATGGTTGACTGATTAAAAGACAAATTTGAAGATGAACAATTCACTATAATACTTTATAATTCTTAAGGGAATTATATTTAGATTTTACAATAACCTAGAATTTACTGCTGTCTCATATATTTCATGGGTCTCATCAAATTACAAAACTAACCAAGTAACCTAATAATACATTACTCTATTGCATTCCTTGTCCTCCTTGAATGGTCTTTGATTATACCCAACAAAAATATATTTCATTTGATTGTCAAAACTATATCAGCCAATTTCAAGAGGGCTATAGCCTACAAGGACATTATTAGGCAAGTTGAAGTGGGTGCCATTTACGCAAGTGAGAGTGAAGTGTGTCCTTACGACTTGAGCGATAATGACAATGTGGACAGGGAAATGGCTTCTCCCCGGTGTGAGTGAGGATGTGGTTCTCCAAATGCTGTCTGCGATTCTTTCCCATAAAGGCCCGCTGGCACACAGGACACACCACTGAGGGGGCCTTGTGAGGGCCTTCTTCTCCCAGCGCTGCAGCTGCCCGCATACCCTGCAACACACCCAAGACATTCCTTAGCACCATTCCTTCAATTTACACCCATCACATCTGAGGCTTCATTTAGCCCAACACCTCTCAAGTCTTAGCGAGAATCCTTCGTATCATACACACACAGGATATCTACGAGTGGGATTAAGTATACATCGATCGTCAGAGGCAGGCGTACAATGACCTCCTTCACACATAGTATTATTACTTTTAGAGGGGTGGTCGTGAGAACTGAAGACTGGCAGTAACAGTCTGAGCTTCCTGATGGGGAGCTTCCCTCTGCTGAGAAACCTCCCGCTGTTGCAATGACACTTCATGGAGCAACGTCCCAGGTTCAAAGAGCATCATGTCCCTCATTGCCCTTGGGCTGCTGTTCCTCATCCTGGGCTGAATCTCCCGGTTGCCTGAGCTCCCCGGGGTCTGGTTCTTGTGCATTCTGGCTACATGGATCTTGAGGGTGTCCTGCCGAGACGAGCGGAAGGGACAGTGAGGACAGGTGTGAGGCTTGTGGCCCGTGTGAGTGGCGATATGTCTCTCCAGAATCTGTCGGCGGTTGCGGCCCCCAAAGGCCTTGCCACAAACTGGACACACCAGCGATGCCACGTCTCCAAGTCGGACAGCCAAACCCTGGAAAACACAGCTACACTCAGCCACAACCACCTCATCAGGACTCTGTTAGTGCTGCTTAATAATTACTTGCCTCCAGCAGCAACCATCAGCAAAACTGTTGAAGCATAAAGATAATCACTGGTCTTACTTAATGCATTAAAGTACTGTAGTTTAAGATGTTACTAATCAAAAAAATATAATCTAGTAGATTATGTCTGAATTTTAATCAGTGCAGCACAATAATAAAATATTTCTGTATGCAAAGACCATTGCAGATATAATGTGTATAACTTCATCTGACTACCAAGACATATTTGTCCCATTAATTCGTGTTTTTCCCTTTTTGCACCATAGAAAAGTTCACACATTTCAGAATACCTTTGAAAAAGTTTAGATCATAATCCCATTAAAGTTTTTCATTCAGCTGTTGTGACACAAATATTGTGAAATAAAGTTTTCCAATTTTATGCAGTAAATGCTTTAAATTTTTACTTATTCAGATGAACACATCAATAGTGATTTCACATAATTCTGCAAGTCCTTTTGAGTTAAATTATGGATTTTAGTAAAGGTTTTCTTTGCTTTTACTCCAACTGTGTCAAGCCAGTTATATGGCACGCATCATGACCACTAGACTGGGTACTACCTTGTAACAACAGAGCTCAAATGTTTTAGTCTGGCAACATTTGTTTGAAATACCAAACTTTTATGAAATCCTCTCTTAATTTTAAACAGCATACTGTACTGTACTGGTAGGAAGTAAAAAATATTTGATACCTTGCTACACAATGATTCAAGTGTACACTTTCCCTGTCTATTCAGTAAATCCTTCATAACTCATAACAATAGAAGCTCTAACCCTTATGTCTAATCTGAAGTCCAAGATTTTGCCCTATTACCTGCAATTTATGCAGTCTATAGCAATAATTTCTGGCTTCCTGCTTAGTTTGACCTCTTAAGTTGCAAAATTCTGACTCAGTTTTTTTTTTTACACATTTCATTTTTTTCTTTAAAAAATTTAAATCCTGTACTGGAATTCTAAAAATATTTTCTGCCTTTATGATTTGTACATAATTCTGACTGTAATTCAATACAAAGATGGTGATTTACAAAATATTAGGATTTTGTTTTATATCTAATAGTTGGGATGGATTTTAGTGTTTTATGTGTAGTAACAACAATGGTCATGAAGGCAGTACCCCTCATAGGTTACAAGTTAAGTGCATTATCAATCCACCATCTTGTACCTTGTACCACTAGTCATGATAAGTATGTAAACACTCTGTGGTCATCAAAAATGGCCAGACCTGATCAGATTTACTAGATGGGTGACCTTTAATTCACTCTGGGTATCCATAATTTTCTTGGATATTTTTGTAGTATGGACTCCACTTCCATTCCACTGTGTAAGACAAAGCTTTTTGCTTTGTGCATTAGCCCCACTTCTTAATTCATTAACTGTTATTACTCTTACACACACCAGTCAGTTTTATTTCTCTAAGAGGAACCCCCTGTTGTAGAAAGATTATAGAAAACTGTTTGGATTAATTTTTATTTTCTTGTGGCATTTCTATATACAGTACAGTACAGTACATTACAGTATCTGCAACTTTATCTTGCTTACAATTTCAGTGGCATTCAGTTTAATGCTTTCACTATTTCAAATATCACTTGGAAAACAATTGTTTTACATTTTTCAAAGTTCCTAGCATGAGCCAGTGTGTTGATCACTCTTGTATTATATGGGGCAAATTCGACCTTTGGCATCCGGACAATTCACTGCTATATCGAGGTTGAAATGAAGTATTTGGCAAGCTGGAAATTGCCTGCTGCTGTTGCTGATCCTCTGTACTGCTTGATCGACTTGGTTGTAACAAAGGAGGCACCTGCTGTCCAGGTTCCCTTGGAAGGATAAGCGAGTTCGAGTAAAGTTGAGCCTGGTTCGGGTGGTGGAGCTGGTGGTGGGTACTGGTGGCAATGTTGTAGTGGATGGTTTTCACATGACGCCTCAGGTTGGACAGTTGGTTGGCACGGTACGTGCAGTGAGGGCAGGTGAAAGGCCTTTCACCGGTGTGGACAATAACATGTCTATCATAAAGCTGGTGTCTGCCTGGCCCCATGAAGGTCTTAAGGCAGCGTGGGCAGGACAGGACTGCAGTTCCACGTACACTGCCACCACTGCTCCCTTCCAGGAGTGGCCCACCTCTACCCTGCAACATAACAAGGCCACACTAACACCAGCACCACCTCCAGTACAATATAACAAATACACTAGCACCATCTCAACATAATAAACAATAATTAAATGAGACAAAGTATAACAGGCATTGAAAACTAATCACATAAACTGTACAACCATACCATACAGTATGTTATCAAAATGATTAATGTAGCATGGAAAGCAATAGTGTAATACTGCACCACATTAAGGCACTGTACAGGTAGATTGTTTACAAACTGGAACCCAGTTAAAGATATATAAGAGAATATCCAAACTACCGTGGAGTACTGTATTAAGTATAGCTGGAGGGTTATCAAGTACTTTCTGCTCACTTTGACCATGACACTCTGGTCAAAATGGGTAGATTATGCCAATAACAAATGCATTTGTCACCAGTGTATATAAGCACACATTCTCAGTCATGGCACGGCCAACTACAGTAGTTTTGTTCTCAAATATTCTTTCCTTGTAGGGGGTTATGTCCTGTGAGACAAGAAATACAATATGTAGAGTGCATTAATGAATTAAAAGAAAATAAATCTGGGTATACTAAATATTTTTGCAACGCAAGGAAAAAAGTGGATTTCGGACTCAGGAGCAGTATGACTGGGATTTTTCATTAATTTCATTAATGCAATATTTCCTATTACAGAACTGCATCTTGATATCCACACAATGATGGAAGGTAAAGGAGGGGAGGTGTAGGAAAAAAGTGAGGCATGTTCATATTAACCTACAGAGTGGTCCATGTAATTTACTCTTCTTGATTAGCCTATAAGGAAGCACTCTTGATGCCTCAAGGCTAAAAACTGTATCAGTTGATTCTCAAACAGGACCTTAAACCTTGTACTGTATTACATATCTGGAGAAATGTCAAAGGATTTCAAAAGTCACAGGAAATCCTTTATCATTCAAGGGTTAAAGTTTCAGCTTATAGAAACAAAAAAGCTGCTAACTGGTGAACCTTTATTGATGTCAGTGCATTGTGTTAATACAAGTCATCCAGTGTGCACAATAATTGAATTACAGTACCTGATACACATACAGACCCAACTGTTTCAGTAATTGTACTGTAACTCCATTACCAAATTTTCTGTTTCACACACACACTCAAGTGTCTTACTTGATTACTTGACCCAAACCCTACGCAAATCCTTACCTCACCTCGCCGAATTCTCTCTCTCTCATCCCCCTCCACACCAATATACTGTACTGTACATGCATACACATACAATTCTGTCCTTATTATGTGATTTTCATTTCAATTCCCAAAATAATCAGCGAGTATGATAACCTGAGAAAAGTGAGGGTCAACTGTACTGACAAGGCAACCCTCAGAACAGACTGTAGGTTTTTCTTAATAAAATAAATATCTGGACTTCCTGTTCACATGATATGGGATGCTTTTGAATTTAAAAATTTAAATTTTCCATGGTTCATCCTTATCTTTCAACAATAAAAGTACATAACTGACATAACAGTATTGTACACCTTCCTTCTTGAAAACCAAAATTTTAATACAGTAAAGTATTGTATTTGCTGTACATGATTTCATTTTTAGATTAACTTTCAGTACTGAATTCTTCAACTTTATGAAAGCGATTTCATATGAGGTTTAAGACTTTTTGAAGCCTATGAGGAGGTAGAAGGTGATATGATAGAGTCAGTGTCATGGTTGGTGCAGCCATGGTGGCGGCGAAGGTGGCGGTAGAGGTTACTTTCCCGATTACAGCGAAGTGGACACAATGGGCAAGCATAAGGTTTCTCGCCAGTATGAGTCATGATGTGGCGGTCATAACGCTGCTTCCTGCCCACCCCACTGAAGCTCCTGTGGCAGTACGGGCAGAACATCACCTGTAACAACAACACCCTCTCAGACTGCCTGCCTTCAGTCACCACCACCATGGTCTCACTCTCACCACCTCCATCACATCTATTTTTTTTTTTTTTTTTTTTTTTTTTTTAACGAGAAAGGAAAAAAAAAATCCCATAAGAAATAACAAAAGAGAGAGGAGAGAGAGAGAGAAAAAATAATACATATTTATATAGCCGAATATATAATGTATTCAAGAAGCCTGGACAAACTCCACAGAAGAAAGAAAGGTAATAGTAAGAATGACTGTCCCAAAGGATGGTATAACCCATAACCTTGTCCCAATATAGTACTAGTCACACAAGTGACTGGGGAAACATTTTATTCCTCATAGACCTCAAACAGTCAACATATTTTCACAAAATTTTTTCAGCTTCACAGTACCTACAATGTGCCATTACATAAGTAGGCTTATTATTGCAAGACTTTTGCTTAAATGGTGGAACTTGCACATTCAATGACTCTTAATGTAAATACAAACTACAGTAAATGATGGAATATAAGAACAAGGACAGGTCTTTTACTAATCATTTTTATCACCTCCGGCTACACTGTATATTGCTTCATTAAGCCATCAAACGGGATGTATGTGTTTGCTTCAAGAGTCCTATGAAGTGAGAACAAGAAAATAAATCTTGAACTCTTGATACAGACTGGAGATAGATCACATCACTACTTGACTGTCAAGAGATGTCTAGGGTCAGGGCCCTCAAGCCATCCCTAGCTGGACTGGAGATGCCTGTGTCCGGGTGTGGGGAGCGGTGGCCCAATGGTTGGATCTATGTGTGAGGGGTGGAGCACCATGAATGAGGGGTGGGTACTGCGGATGTGTCGGTAAAGGTTACTGCTACGGTTACAGGCGAAGTTGCAGTGGGGGCAGGTGTGGGGGCGATCACCGGTGTGGGTCAGCATGTGGCGCTCTAGATCAGCCTTGCGGAGGAAATTGCGCCTGCAAACATCACACGCGAACCCCATCTGCAGAACAAAAGACACGCCTAAGTCTTCAAGCTCCTGTGGCATCACTCCTGAGGTAAGCCAAGTATCAAGCAAGCCAGTGCCAGGGACTACTCAAAAATTAGTCATCAGAAAGGTTTCTCAAGTCTCTTGGATAATGTCAACTGTGCAATATCGAAATCATTGTACTGTAAGTACCATGTAGATAATAATGGATTAGAATGAAATACAGTACATTCATTTTAATTATTAAGTTTTTAATGAATACATGTATGTGTTTTCACTTTATCATCATAGTGAATTCTGGACATTAAAATGACATGTGCAACACTCGGCTTGGTTACGTTATTCATCACTACATACAATTCATAAAGATAATATAAAATTTGAACAAATACAATGACAATATGTCTCCATATATTTCTTAAAAAGTGAGACTATACATCTGAAAGTGCTAATGATTTGTCAGGTACATCACTGGTTTCAAACTTGTTTCAAGAATTGTGAGTACTTCAGAGAAACTTTTTTTTTTTTTTTTTCCCAACATATCCACACCTCAAGTATTGCTCATTATCATGATAATTTGTCAGTTTGTCTGCTGGTTGGCAGGCAGGGAAGACATGGCTGCACTCAAACCCAGAGTAGTAATATTGGGGAGCTGAGACACACTAGTAGGGAGTTGTGGTGGTGGTGCAGGTGTTGGTATGTCAGTACAGAGGTGAACAGTTGTGGGGGAGGGGTGGTGTCGTAACATGTGACGCTTCAGATTACTCTTCTTCAGGCAACGCATTGGACACATGGAGCACTGAAAGGGCTTCTCCCCAGTGTGTGTCAACAGGTGATTGTGAATGTTTTGCCTGGAGTTTATTCCACGAGAGACAAAGCCACAGAATGGGCAGCGTAGTTCAGCACCAGCCTGCTGGCCCTTCATGAACAGCTGGTCTCCCTCAAGAGGAACTAAGAGTCGGGCCTCCCCTCTTCCACCCCAGCTTCTCCCTCCTCCCCTGCCTCCCCCTGTTGTCGCCAGCATACCACCTCCGTCCTGAAATGTAAAGGACAGGCTGTTGGTGTGAGCTTAGCCTCCAGATGTGGCAATGCTGATACAGTCTCTCTACTGTTTCTTATTTTCAACTACTGTACAGTACTTTCAACTTCATTGCTTGTTTATTCAAATTGTCCTCAAAATAATCATTAAGCCTTGTCTTCCTCTTCTCATTTGCCAGCCCATGTTCTCTTATTGTTCCATTTGCTCACAAACATTACATTCCTATAATGTTTAATAACTTCCTTCACATCTCTTTCCCTGGGTAATCATTAACTAAGGAGGATCAAAACCAAACCACAAAGATTTCAAGATAATTTATTCTGTAAATATTTTACATCATAAATATCTACTATTAACACTTAGCATACTTTGTACATCACAAAAAGGTTAAAACTGCACTGTTAGCAATTTTTTTGAACCGTATATTTACTGAAAAAAAATTAAAAAGATATCCACAAACTTTATTTACACAATTTTAAAATGTATTTTGTAGTTAACATTTCATTAATAATGGATATTTTTAAAACCTTACATTGTATGTGTTAAGATCCAAAGGAGTACACATCCTTAAAGTGTTTACAATACTAATTTCAAGAGCCAATGTTACTGATCCACCAGCATGGGGAGACTCAGTCAGCAGTTGTTGTTGTGGATTTAGTGACATGGACACGACGAGTGTGTCGCACCAAGTTGCCACTCTGACTGAAAGTTAGAGGACAGTACGGACAGGAAAAGGGCCTCTCTCCAGTGTGAGTCCTCGAATGACGATCTAAGAGAAATCGTCGTTTTGGTCCTATGAACATCCTCCCACAAACCTCACATTGCACAAAAGCTTCAACTGACTGTGCAAGAGATGTTGACATGGTAGGCTCCTGTGTAGTGGCAGGGGTGAGGGTCACACTCAGAGGCAGACACAAGCCCATGCTCAGTGAGTGTGGGTCACTGCTCCCCAGACTGCAGAGGGGTGACCTCTGGAAGACAGTAAGATTTTCTGTAACTATTTAGTCAACGAACTGAGTAGTTAAGTCTACAGATCTTATGCACTATTAGATATCTATGTACAGTACCTAAATTTAGGGACTGGAAGGTCTAGTATCCTCTGGTTTATCTTTGTGTGAGGATCAAATACAGTACATTGAACATCCTAAATATAACCATGCACAGACACACAGAACAACTCATGTAAAGCTGTAATTCTGGTCCTGTGCAGAGGGTTCCATTTCCAAGACATTTCCTGTGTCTAAACTTGAGGAGGGGCTGGTAACAGTTGGTATGTTGGAATGTGCAGTGGAGGTAGACTGGTCAGGGATAGAAAATAGTGGCAGTGAGTTTGTAGTAGTAAGTACAACTGAATGCTGTACAAACACATGGCGATTCAAATTGGTACGAATGTTTGCTCTGTGAGGGCAGTAGGGACAGGCAAATGGCTTTTCTCCAGTATGGACAATGAGATGTCGGCGGAGGCGGAACTTGTACTTATGTCCTGTGAAGGTTTTGCCACACACAGAACAGCTGGCGCTCCCCTCCTGGCCCGACGTTCCCCCCAGCAATGGTGGGAGGACTGAGTCTCCGCTTACACTCCCCTGTAACAACACACTTCATCAGTTTCATACTCGGCAGACTGAACCACCAACTAAACTCTACAACATATTCAGCACCTGATAACTTGTACTACATCTTTCTTGAAATCCCCGCACAGAAGGCATCCATTCTTGTAAGAAAATCCAACTATGTACAGGATAATTTGGCCAGGTACAGAGTTTATGTGAAGGAATACCTCAGCAGTACACTAATAGTCATTGTACTGTTTAACTTGTGGCATTTTGTGCTGTTTAACTTCTGGCATTTGCCTCTGTTGTTGTGCTTGGTCAGTGAGTTGGTGTTGGTGTGATTCCTCAGCCAACTGCTGAGAGTGTGAATCCTCAGCCAACTGCTGAGAGTGTGAATCCTCAGCCAGATGGTGAGGTGGGAGTGAAGCCAGAGAGGCAGTGGCGGCAGCAGCTGCCGCGAGTGCGTGGAGTCGAGGTGTGTGCACCATCCTCACGTGGCGGGACACGTGGTCACGCCGGGCGGCACGGTAGGGGCAGTGGGGGCAGTGGTAGGGCTTTTCCACAGCATGGGTGGTGGACATGTGGCGAGTCAGCACGTACTGGCGGTTGGGACCCTGGAACCTCTTCTTGCACAGCGGACACATGACGGAAGCGTCCCCCTGCAACACACAATGCTGTCAGCACCACCGCTCCACCACCCAGCCTCATAAACCTTACACCACTTCTGTATTTAAGCACCAAATAACATACTACCTTCAACAATTTTCCGGGTTTATCTCAGAACCACTCATTACTTACATTACAGTACATCACAACACACTTTACCCAACTTAAGAGTATCAAGGCATCTTTAACATCAAGAACACTGTATATAACCCATACTACCCATGTTACTCATAATAATCACTTGACCCACATCTCATCTAGAGCTTACCCATCGCTGTAGATCTTCAACTGATATCTACTCTACTTTACCTCCACTTCACATCTTAACTCGGCGCTATTTTCTCCAACCCACAGAATGAGGAAGAAACAACCCACAGCCAACAGCAACAAACAATTGGAATCAATAATAATTGCAACTTATAGTTTACCACCATCAAGGATAATAACCAAACCAACCATAGTATATAATCCTCAATATATTATTGTTTATAATACAATATTTTCTTCAACAGGCAACAACTGCAGTTGACCAAAATAATTATTTTGTACCACAGTACTGTCAAATTAAGAAAAACTCTCCTTTGATGCTCAGTCTGTGTGTCCATCAGAATAAAAAAAATCATGGTATGGCATCCATAACTGATTCTGTTCTTTCCTAACACGTAATTGCTGTACAATTATACCATAAAATACACTGCTTTACAATAGACACACTGATGCTAATGTGTTAAATCTTATTTTAACTATCACATTTTCAAGCATTATGAAGTACGAGTATATTATTATGGATGGAACTTGCAGCAAAAAGAAAATATATCAAACTAATATGAAATAATATTCCAGTACCTTTAGGTATTTGGTGTCAACATGAGATCACATCTTTGCCACTCAGTCTTGGTCAATATTATAAACAGTTACTGGATACATGATAAACCAATGAATACTGTAGTGCCTACTATAAATAAATTCATATGCCTTGCACCAGCTTTGCTATCATTACCTCTGACAACAAAGTTGGAGAGGTTATGTTTCTTTTTCTGTTTGTCATTCGGTCTGTCTGTTAACAACTTACACAATAAATCAAGAAGTAATTTTTACAAAAATCTATGAGCAAATAGGATATGTGCCAAGAAAGACGTGGTAACATTTAGATGGTGTTCAGTCGAGCAAAGGCATAGGTATGTGAGCAGACAGCTCTCTTTCTGTCTGCGAAATAAAAAAACCAAAGAGGTCTAGAAGAGTCATAAAGTAAGACCAGAACTAACACCCTGTAGACTGTAACTTTCATCCTCCTACAAACTTGCCGACCACCATGCCAAATACTGTACTGTACAGTACAGTACTCTTGTTAAGGAGTCCATAACACCATAGACTAGACCAAGGCATTATGACAGTTGTAATCTCCTTGGCAGAGCCACTGCTGCTCTGGACTACACTACCAAAGCATACATAGACTGGACACCACCATCCAAAAAATTTCCTGAGATCCTGGACTTAGTCTTGGTCCAGGACATTACCAGAACCAATGGCTTTGCCTCCTTGTGTAGTGCTTCAAGAACAGTCGCAAGGACCCCCAGTGTTTTAGCGAGAATCAAACCGTTTCAGGGAGGGCTTAAAGTCAAGCAGAAGCAACTACTCTTCATTCTTGATATAATGCATCTCAGAGTTCATTAAATAATAGGTATTATTGCTGTTGAACATAATATTTACCTTTGATTTCCATCAAGAATGGCTCGTTTTCAGATACTGTACAGTTCTGATCATTAACTTTAAACCCAAACCTCCTGGCTACTGATTTACCTATGTCGACAGGAATTTCCACACAATTAAATGGGACCGTGATATTCTGTAGCTGACAAACTGGAGTCTGCTCATTCTTCTGAATCGTACTCCAAAACAGCCTTTATTCAAAGGAGGTTTTGTTTTGTGGTATAATTTAAAGGAAATGATGACCTCCTACTTGCCAACATTACAGTACCATTGAACACCTATAAACTAACAATTTCATGTACAATGTATAGTACTGTACTTATTCTATATCTATATTGTGGGAGAGTTCAGTTTACATGTGTGTAACCAAGACATGAATGCAAAAGCATAGCACTCGATATACTGTACAGTAATACAGGTCTGGAAAAGAAACTCTGACCACTTAATGGGAAACAACTTCAGGAGATGGAATACTGATTACAAGACTTCGAAGCTGACAAAAACATATGAGGAGGAGCACACACAACAAGAAACAAATGTGCATGAGAAAAATACAATACTCCACAGGAAAAGAAAGTAATGTAGTTACTAAAGGGATTGAGAAGAAATAAACCACAGTACAAGCATGTGTATGATTAGTGCATATAAAAAACTCTCAACCCCCCTCAGAAAATTACTGGGAAAGTGTGATTTTATGATAGACCTTGGTGGCTTTTTGTCATCCCGAAATATGTTATGTTACAACACATGTAGCAGAAAATTATGTAGAAGAATTATGCATAGAGTAGATAAACCATCAGAAATCATGCGAGGTGGAGCCCTAAGAGCCAAATTTTTTTACTTCATCAAGGCAGAGTAACACGTAACAACCTGCAGTCTGAAGAGGTCTAATTGATATAGAAATCTGCCTCTGGGTTACAGGCTGCAAAGATTTGATATATATGTGTCAACCATTTTAGTTTTTAAATTATGTTTGAAACCTTCTGGAGGTTGGATATTGGATCATGTAATGTTTGGGTGTAACTGGTATGGTGTATCCATGTAGCATGATCACCACCGAGCCCATGACTTCTCCTACATACCCCTTAACTTTTGTGTTCTTTGTTGGAAGACTACTACACCATAAACTTCATAATATTACACAACTATAGACCTGGAATCAATACTATCATAGGTACCTCTTTGAAATTGGCTTAAATTTTCATACAATATGAAAGTTTGATTTAATTAATCCATAAACAGTATAGTAATGCATCATTTCATAAACATCAGTATGACCAGTGCTTAATCAATAGAAATACAGTACAAAATTGAATCTAGTAATAATATTTCTTTGAAATTATAAAACATAAAATTCCATGTCTCTTGTTGTGACAGCCAGTGAGCTTGATAAGTATAACCAGTCCAACTGAAATCAGCTTATTTCAGCCAAGAGGTATGAAATAACTTACTTTGCTTTGAATTTTTTTTCCCAGGATAGTACTAATTTTCAATACACCCTATACTGTAAACAATGTACTTGTTGGTATAAGTATTAAGCACCAAAGAATCACATGATCTATCTAATAAGCAGATATACTGTGTATATGAATAGGGCCTACCCTGAGATAAAGGATACTGTGGTAAATTGGAGGTTGAAGACTCCCACCGCTTGCCACAAAACAGCACCTCCATACACGTGGTCTAGTTAAGTAAATCGGTAGTTTACAATTTACTGTAATAGTGTTAATAATTTTGGGCTTAAACTTAAGGTCAAGTTTCCTGGGAAGGTTCTGGCAACATCTGCGGAAAGTCAGTGTTGTGTGTAAAATTTGCGGAGTTGTGATGTGCAAGATCAAGGTCAGCCTGGTGTTGTGGGTGTCGGGGCAGAGGCAAGGTGGCATGCTGAGGGTGTCGGGAGCGAATGTGGCGTGTTAGGTTGCTGGAGATGTTGGCACGGTAAGGGCAGTGCGGGCAGCCATAGGGTTTCTCCCCTGTGTGAGTCCGCATGTGACGCCTGAGGAGAGTGGAATGGTATGGTCCTCGGAAATCTCGCCTACATATGGGGCAAGTGGCCATCCCAGGCCCAGATGGGGGGGTGACCACGGACACCAGCCCTCCCCGCGCTGCCATCAGCCCCTGCAACAACAGGAAGGCTCTCAGTCCTACCCACCACAGGGCTACCTCACAACTGTAAGGTTGGAGAAAGTGCCGCCTGCTATACTAATATAAATGCTGTCAGTGTGAGACAAGTCATTTCCTAATCATCTGTAAAAGCCCTATCAGACGATAACATTTCCTTCTTTCATTCAGACTGAAGGGTGCCCTTAAAACCTCTATAAACAAGCTGATGGTTGGAGGAAGCTGTTCTGAATTGAAAATAAAATATAATATACCAGTGTTATAGCTCCTTCACATCTGATAAGCTGGGAGGAAGGTGCTTCATATACTCATTGTGTATGGTAGAAGTTTAGTGGAAGCTGTAGCAATCAGATATTTCTCCAACTGTGTGTCTGTGGTCAAGGTAACCTACCACAGCAGTACTCACACATATAATACATCCCTGAATATGCCAGTACTGTTTCCAGGTATCTAGTAAATAATTCAACTTACTGTACACAGAAACTAATTTTTACTGTGCAATTGACTGAAGCAATTTCATTCTATTCTGTAGCAAAATTATGGCAGAATATTTTTTTGATTAGCTACACACACCTCAAAAAAGTATTTTTAAGATCCAAATACTATACAGTACAGTACTTCTAAGGAAAAGATATGAAAGAGAGTAGCCCTGCCTTCTGACTAATTACAACATAAAGAATGTATATTGTAAACAAGAACATTTTACATACATTAAGAATTAGTATATGTCTCTATAACAATCAACAGCTCTAGTATCCATCATCCAACCAGAAATCCACGAAAGTATTATCAACATGTGAAATACAGTATTTGTTTTAAAAACACATTTATATGGGTAATCAATATCCATGTATGGTAATATGATGTTTATTATGTATACATTTTAATAAGTAAGAGGAGTGTGTATAATAACACACTACTCTATTATGTATACTTAATTATATTAGTAAATAAATTAATCACTTTGATTTACGAATCAAATGAAAGTTTTCCCAAATTAACAAACAGTAATTATACAGGTTGTTTTTTGCTAGCCTCAGTGAATATACATTTAATTAGCTTGAACTATTTTTTTTTTTTTTTTCACTGGTTAACATGCCTTTCCAGTAGCAATTGTACTGCACAAATTTCAGCAAAAACTGAATGATTTATCAGATACTGTATAATATGTTCTCCAAAAATCTTGTAATATAATTATTCTCTCATGAATCACTTTGTACTCCCCTACTCCATTATAATATGAGTTGTCTAGCAGCATCATATAATTTACTGCATACTATTCATGATACATACCGTTTGTTCTTCTCACTGTCAGTAAGAGTTTATCAAGAATAATAATTCATTCCTTTCTATATTTGATTCAAGTTAGTTAATATTAAAATATATTCATATGCGATAACAAAGCTCTGTTACTACACTAAATATAACAGCTGTTGCAATATCAATATACTGTATACAGTATATACTTTGCCATGGGATTACTGTTCTTACATTTAAGAAATTAACATAAAATATATCAACATAATTCTACATATTCTGATTTGAGGTAAAATAAGAGGAATATACAGCAAATGATATAACCAGGTCTGACACACACAGCATGGAGGGAAATGTTTGCATTTTTAACAGTAAGATTTCTAGAAACATTGGTGCGGATGGGTGGGTACGGCAGTGTGTGTGTGCAAGGTTATGTGACATATTGAGCAACGACCTCATTTTGGTAGTGTGGTGTGTATGGCTGAGGTTGGTGGTTGTGAGGCACCACCATACTTATCCCCTCCACACTCAGCCTGGCCCGACCACGACATGTTTTCTTGGTACACCGCCACCAACTGGTCCGACCCCCTGCCTCCTCACGGCAAATTCTGTGCTTGAAACCCTCGAAGTAAAGCAGGTCTTTCCCTCTCTGGGACTTGACAAAGGCTCCACTCTGCTGAAGGAAAACCAAGTACTGTATCAGAGTTGGCTCTCCTGCAAAGGTCTTGTAACACGTCCAATTGCATTTTTTTTTTTTAATCAACCCTTCACCAAAACAAAATCAATGGAACAAGCTTTTAGCTTGTAAAGAAAGCCGTGTTCACAAATCAATAAATAAATTCTTTACGATGGTAGACTGTACTGACAGTGATTCACAGGATGTCACATAACAAGTTCATCATCAAAAATATGCTTTTCACTTAACTACCCATCACTTTTATTGATGTCTTCACAGCCAAATGCATGTAAACGAAATATGGGCCTTAGAATGATTTTGTACGGGTAGTTATATTTCCTAATAATGCCTCTATATGCTTCCAATTGAGCATAAATTTGTTGATTATACTGTACATATGGCACAAATATTACCATACTGGCTGGTCATCTTTTCTCTGTACAATATCGCAGTGGTGAAGAATGCTGCAGGTTCTGTGCTGCAACACTTGAACCAAGTCCCACAGGAGCATACAAATCGGATTAGGGGGGCACTGGTGTGGGAGCGACACGAACATTGTGAATGGTACGCAAATGGCGCGTCAGGTTGCTTGAAACATTGGCACGGTAAGGACATTGAGGACATTGAAATGGTTTCTCCCCAGTGTGGGTAACCATGTGTCGGGTCAAGAGGAACTTCTTATTCAGTCCGTGGAACTTGCGTCCACACTCTGGGCAGGGCAGGGGAGAACTTATGTCTCCTGATGACCCAGAGTAGCCAGTGCCAGAGCCTGAGAGACTAAGACGGGGAGCACTGTGGGACTTGTGAAGGGCAGAAGTTGAAAGGGAGCACCTCACCAGGGAACTGCACCACGACAGCCTCTGAAATACACAAAGGCATCGTCACACCCCTGGTATGGCTCCCCTTCCTACCTCACTATGTCACATGGCTTCTCTAACTTACTGCAACTCAACACAACCCAGGTGTAGCTCTTTTCCACCTCAGTATATGCCACACCACCAGTCTATCGAAACATATATACAGTAACCATCACTGTCCTGATGACACAAGTATAAAGTATTTGGACTGATAACAGATGAATAAAATTAGCTGAGAGTATCTCCTAAACAAAGAAGAGTTAAAGAGTATATTCATAACCCTCTCACAGCCTGATGATGCATTAAAAGTGTTTTGTTTTGGGCGGCTTAACAGAAGGAACTTCTCAGCTGAGAGAACCCTTTAGATACAAGAGTATTCATATAATTGCAGTCTAACAATAACAAGTCTAAGATTGTAAAATCTCTCCTAATTCATATTATTTACACAAGTTAAGTGGCAAAATTTTCCTTCCCTTTCCCTTTCAAAATTGTAAAGTTAAATATTTTTTTTATCCAGCGTCCATGGTCTCATTCAGTTTCCTTATTTTTCACCTTAGAAAATATGAAAAGATAACCATAATAAAAATAAATCAAGAGTAATGTACAAGATATCAGAATGGTACATTACTATAATACTGCTCTTTTAAGTTTTAAGTAACATAGTTGATACTGTATTTAGCTCATCCTATAACACTTGACTTTTAAGTGGCTACAACAATAAAATCTTTCCATTAAATTACTTTCTTCAAACACACCCATCATGCCCTCTTCGTCATTCCTACAGATTACTTTTGTTCACTCAATATATTTTTAACATCCCAGATACTGTACTATTTCACTTCAGTAATCATCCACTTCCTTCTGTGACACTTCAATGTACCATTTTTACCTCCTTTAAACATTTACATACTACATTGTAGTTCACCGATCTTGAAACAACATAATCGTATCGTATCATTCTGAAAAGCCTTATACATGCTAGCATGTGTCAGCTTTACTCACCTAATAGGGGTTCTCCAGGTTATTTGGTCATGTGCAGCATTTCTGTTTAAAGGGAAAGTACAATTTTGATTTACTGGACTAACTTTATTCCTCCAAAGTATGTCAGGAAACAGGACCAGATTAAGGAAAATAATGGTTGCCTGTTGCTTCGAATAGTTTGAATGAATCAGTTACTCCAAATTTACCAAAACTGTACTACCCTTAGCTCTAATGTCATTCTGCAAGAGGATTTCCAGACCCATAACGAATGCTAACACATCATATAATTCACAAGCATCAATATCAGATAGCAAACTTTAATTTCGATATGCCCAGTAATACTGAGCATACCATCATCATCTCGTGTACTCTGGAATTGGAATGTACTGTACTGTATGGTATTTCATGAATCAAACTTGGCTAGGTAAAAAAAAGACTGGCCTATAACTTTCATTCAGTGAGTGGTAGGTAGTCAATAAGGTTAATCCAATATTTATCTGCAACTACAGTAGCTTCCTTTTGCTTCTGTAACTTAATTCTGCTAAATTTTTATCTTGAACACCACTTTCTTAAGCACTGACCAGATGCATACTTCATTCCTTGTATACTAATTTCTAAAACACCAGTGAATTACCTGGGAAATGGTAATGAATCATTTTAATTAATATAGGATTGAAATTACTATATGTACACACAAGTTTTGTGCAGCTTTTACATTTACCATGAACAACTCTTGTTAAACTAAGGGACTGTGATAAAGTTGGATAGAGAACTGGGGGCTACATATTCCTCAAAAATGTGCCACAAATACAACTACAGTGAGTTAGTATTTAACGTCATATAGTTACACGAATCACAACTATAGTAAGGGAGTCATTATCATTGCATAGTTACACGAATCATTAACTTTCACATCACAGGTTCTTTAAAAGAGATCCGGTGTTTATTTGTTAAAACAAAATTCAGGTACAAACCATTACAGTTCTTGGTAATAATTCAAGATCATGAAGGCTATTATACTTTTTTTCTTAAAATTTTTCATAGGATATATTCAGGTACATTACAGGGATAAAATTGATCTATAATGCTTCCAAATGCTACAAACATTAACTGTTATTATATAGCTAGCCTTAAAATTTAAAGGGTAAAAATAATAACATTAAAAGTTGACATTTATATTTACCAAAAAATCCAAAAAACTATACACATCACTATCACTTATCACAAAGTACAGTATGAAATACCATAGTAAAATGCTGCTCCAACATCCAACAATACAAAAAATACAACTACAGTACACTAATAATTACAAATTTCCACTGACTTATGAAATAACCTTATTGCTTAGTAATGCTGTACACATTATCAAAAGTCTCCTACTGAGGGTAAGGAATGTAAAGTAAACAACAGTAACTGGGAATGCTTGTTTCCATATTAACAACAGGTGCTGCCAATCAAGTCAACTACTTGCATTACATAGAAACCTGTACTGTACACAACTACCATTTAAATAACTTAAAACCTGAACCTAAAGCAATCTTAATCAAAGAATCTTACGGCAAAGAACGTCTGTTCAACTGAGTGAGAAATGTACAGTAATGGGAGGATTTCCTATTGCTACATCTCAATGTGTGTCTATGGGCTCCATGCCTCTCCCAACCCAATCCATTCAATATGAGTTAGGGTTCACTGGTTAGACTGATGGGATTCACACTTCTGGTACACTGCAGCATGTAGAAGTTTATACTGTACCACTTCCTACAAAACATAAAGGGTCTATCACATGAGCATCTACTTCCTCTGTTCTCCATCCTTTAACCTTCATCTTTGAATTAATCTTGCTTCATTCATAATCATCAGTACACTGTTCTAAAAATTTACAAGAGGATAGAAGGCTTAGACTGACCAAAGGATGGAGGAATATGTGCTCACGTGACACCCTCTGGAAGTGAACTGTTATGAACTGGTGACGTCAGGCTCTCTCTCTGGCTCCCCCTGGCGGACTGCTGTTGCTCCTGCCGACCCCGAGCCTGACGAGGAAGACAGTTGGGCCAAGTACATATTTACCACGGCTTTCACACCATCATCACAAACTCCTTTGGTATTATCAGTTCCTCCTTCCCCGGCCCGAAACCGGTGGTAGACACATGAGCCCTTCTTTAAGTGACGTATCATGTGTTCTTTTCGGGAAGCGCGGTATGAGCAACAGGGACACGAGAAAGGTTTCTCCCCAGTGTGAGTCTTGACATGACGTACCAGGTTATTTCGCCTGTTCTTCCCCGTGAATTCTTTGCCGCATAGGGCACAGCGATCCACTCCGTCCTCCATATCCTGCAAAGGAGAAGCCACGACCTATATAAGCTCGCTTCCTTAGCTCTGATCATCGCTACGAGGAGCCCTACAACTTAAAGCCATGGCTCCATTACTACTGCCTTACTGGGTAAACTACAGATGCATTCCTCTCTCTGGTGGCACTACAGTGTTATAAGCAGAAAAGCTCAGCAGGCAGATAGATGACTATTGCAGTAATTATGCATACATACTGAAATATTAAGTTAATCACATAATTCAGACCTTATTCGCTTCAACAATAGATCAGGATGATGCAGCATGTGCTGGGTGAGAGTTGCCATGGCCCTGGGGAGCCGGACATCTGTGAAGATTCTTAATGTGACGACTCAGATGTTCTTTTTGGTTGGCTCGGTAGTCACACATAGGACACGAGAACGGTTTTTCACCAGTGTGAATGGCCATGTGACGTTCCAGACGATATTTACGTTTCGTGCCCTGAAACACCTTGCCACAGACCTGGCAACAGGAGGCAGCCATGCCCCCAGTGATGGCACCTCCAATAAGCATCAGGTCATCGGCTACTTCCTCGGACGTCAGCTCGTCATCATCAGCGAACACGGTCTCCACCTCAGGTAGCGCCGCCTGCAACACACCAGGCCAGAATCAACGCATATCGTAGAAGCAGCACAACGCTCCAGCTAGATGGTATGGTAGGACTGACTGCCTTCCAATTAACATTCCCATTTCACTGATGATTATAACAAACGACATAAGAACAATTTCTCTGGGGTATTATAGGGGTTAGGCTTTTATTGCTGTCAATTACTCCCAAGTAATATTTGTAGAGGTTAGAGTATATGGCAGTATGTGTAGATCAGTACCAGTTTTGCAATCAGAAGGATATGTCACTTTGCCGATTCAATGCAATGCAAGATACATCTTCAGTCTTTGAAGAATGACAATATTTTTCTTGAATTTCTTGATGACGCTGTTGTTGAACTGAGTCAAGATGAATCTGCAGCAAAGCCGAGTTTCCATTTCTAGCATCTGCACCTTCTGGCATCAATGCAACTATTTCTGAATGTACATTTTTCATGTGCCTGTTAAGATTATTCTGCTGAGTAGAACGATATGGACAGTGTGGACATTTGAATGGCTTCAGACCCCAGTGCACCAACATGTGCCTGTCAAGCCGGTACTTGCGCTTGGTGCCGAGGAAGACTTTTGCACACATGGGACAGGCCAGCATACGCGTCGCCACACTCTCCGTCACACCCTGCGCACCTTCCTGCAATACAAACAACACCTCACTCAGACCTGCTTGTCACACACCATGCAAACACCATCCAACAAGCTGCTGCGGCCAATGTCATCCTTAATGTATGTCCCACTTCAGTCTTCACGGACAAGTTATTGTAAAATAACAAGTACTGTAACTTCAGTCTGTATGTTCTACAAGAGTGATTGATGGTACAGCAATCGAGATCAAAAGTATTCACAAATAAATTTTACACAAAGAATTCCAAATCCTGCCCTCACAATGATGTGCAGCCAACATAAAACATAATATGTTTCACAACATTACAGATTTTGAGAAAGTGGTTTCAAGTTACTTTAGCTCAGCCAGTGTTGTATTCTATGCCTGCACACACCATAATTAGGTATTCATAGTTTCCTGTCGTACCTGAGCTTTCAGAGGCTAGCTTCAGAACAAGATGGAGCATTGGGTTCATTTTCAGCCTTCAGACGTAAGTGTAAACCAAAGGGAGGATCATCTTCATCAACCTCATGGCTTGTGTGGGATGATAGGGGTTGTTCACTGGAAGTGTGTGACATATTCTGAACACCAGCATCAAAGTTCAGACCAGTTCGCATCTGGGGTGTTGCCATGTCAAGTTGAGAGTGGTGTGTGAGGCCGAGGCCAAGTTCAGAGAAATGAGAAGACATAGAAAGGGAGTTGGAGCTCGACTCCTCCAGGTTTGGCTTGTGGACGGCGCGAATGTGCCTCTTAAGGTTACCGTGTTGTGATGCTCTATAAGTACACAATGCACACTGGAACGGCCTCTCCCCAGTGTGAGTTAGCATGTGGTTGTCCATGTTCTGCCTGCGGTTTCGGCCTTGGGCTGTCTTGCCACACACTGGGCACACCAACACGCCTCCTGGTCCCCCACTGCTGCCATCCCCAGCAACAACCAACTCCTGCAAAATACGAGTGTGGGCTCAGCCAGGCTTTTCATTGCTGCCCACTTGTTACTGATGCTTCAGCCCACTTCACAAGATGTGACAGTCTCACACAACCATGTGTCATTTCATATGTATGCAAATAAGCAAATATTATGTTCTATTTCAGCCGTCAATAAAATGTACAATGTACATATAAAATATAAATTCCACTGGTGTACAACTTGTACACAGAACTGTATTTACAGATATCTTTATACACTTCTTGAGGGAAAAAGATGCGTATTAAATATAAAACTATGCATTGATGTAGTTTGCTTTTACTGATAAAAACCCAGTTTTACTGCCATTCTAGTCACCCATAGACTCCAAGCCACAATCCATACGATTTACAACCAGTTGCATAGTGCAGCACCTCTAGAATAAGTTATCAAATATTATAACTTTCTGGTGATGTTCTTAGCAATATTTTACACATTTAGTGTAAAGTGATTGTTATAAAGCCCAAGTATGAAGGTGAATATTTAGGCATGAGGGACTTGTGTGTTATATAATGGTGTAAGCTCTATGCGTAAACAGCAAGAAAAGCGTGTATGATTATTGTAAGACGAAGACAAAACCAACACTCATCGTATTACTTACATTACTTCACTCTCTCACATTCAATTTCTTCTTAATTTTGAAAAAGAAACCACACTTGCCATCAGGACTCTTGGTCAGCTAGTGCAATACAGTTCAGTTCAGTACCTTATTTACATTCTCACCCCATTTGTAGTGACTCTTCCACTCAGCTTACTATTCCAATGCTAGATGCCGACTGCCACAGATAGTAGCAGAATAGGTTACAGGAATTATGAGTTACTCTGTATTGCCATGAGAGCAGCACAAAACAAGGTTACTTGGTAGGGAGTTGGGGACATAAAACTGCAAAATCATGACCCCAAAAAATGAGAGAATAAAGATCATTATTGATGCTTCCCACAAATCTGATCAGTCTAACTCCAAAATTGTTCCTCGACAATTCCCATCTCCAAAACTGCTGCTCCACAATTACCCAAACTTCTTAGCAATTGCTATGCAATACCCTATCCCCTACTCTATAACACCACATCCCTACTAATTAAAACAGCACAAAGAAATGGTAGAAATGCATTCTACCGAAACCTTTAGAAGGAAAGACAACGTTGCTCAAAAATATTCTGGTGCATATTTCACTTGGAAAAAATTGATGATGCCAGAATGGTATCCTCGAGATAATGGCACTGGTTCCCCTATAATAACAAACTAGTTTTAGCTACTGTAGACGCCTTTGGTCCCAGTTCTATATGTTGATCTTTGTCGTCTATTGACATGGTTATTTAACATTTTACAAAGCTCATAAATTACAGTGCTTGAATTAGTGAGTGTCAGTCACTAGTCAATGTTCACACTCATATTTTTTGCGAGACAGTGTACAGGCAGACCTGATGAGAGGTGTACACATGGCCTACTTAAACAGAAGCAAAACAAGTGCCAAAAGAGTTCCCCCTCATCTGGCGTTAGTTTTTGCGATTCACTGATATATTCTATCTTATATTGCTATGGGGAGAAAAATGCAGAGCCAAACACAATGAGAACTTTAGATTATAATTAAAACATTCTCTCACATCTACTATACATATACAGTTACAGTAATACAGGATTTTTTTTTTTACTAGTAACATATTGGCCACATTTCTCATTACCATTTCTAATAAAACTGTCATCCAATCAGCCAGATCATCACTGGCACTTTCATTCTCTAATCAACACACCACCTTGATACTGCTACCCATTTTGTTTTCTCCAGTCAATAGTATTCCCTGCATATTGAAGAAAAATAACTGGTAATCAAAACTCACAGCACACTTATGTATGTATGACAGAATGGTTGGGTTATGGGATCTGTAGTCCATTTTGAACTAAAGGGTATTAACTTCTCGAAGCTAAGGCATGATACACTCTACCACAGGACAGGGATAGTTTTGTGACACATTTCAAAGTAATCAGTAGTTCTCTAATAAGAAAAGTATATCACAAGTCCCTTAACATGGGTAGGAGTTACAGCTGGACGTAACAGAACTACTTAGAATGAACTTCATATAAAAATTTGGATAAACGACATTGCCTCGGCCGATATAAAATAATCAAGTAAGAAACTAAAACTATTACACAAACCCAACATTCTGAATGGTAACTAAATCCTTTTAGATACGAGTGATGCAAAAGGTGTGGAAAAAAACATGCAGTTTGATTCAATGTTTTCCCCCAATGTGCTTCATACTTACATCAACCTGTATGCAAAATTAGAGTACTGTGCTTAAGGCTACCAGCAAGAAATGTCAAACTGTCAATGAAGATTTCAGAAAAATGAAGAGTAAAGGCAAAACCAGTTGGATTAGTGCAGTGTGCTTTTATCAGCATATAAATGAATATGGTACACTCAAAATCATTGATAAAATTGCGTCAAACAGTAGGGACAGCCCAAAAGAAATTGTACCGAAAATTGGAAGTTATGAGAAACAAGATACTTATATAATTATAATTCCAATAGAGCTATGATACTGGTTATGATCAATCCTATAACTTGCATCCAGCCTCATATTTTACCAGTCATTGTTAGCTGTAATGTATAGCTGAGCAAGTAGAAAGTGCAAGAAAAATATGGCTGTATATGGCAATATATTCACCACCACTCAAAAGTTCAGCCAATCACGTTCCACCTTGCATTGGCTCTGGGTTCCCAGTGATTCATTGATAAAGATACGAGGGCTTACAACAAAAAACTGCCTGATATTACCATATACAGCCATATTTTTCTCTCACTTTCTACTTGATCAACTGTAAGTCACCACCAGATACACTGGTACAGGTTTGACAAATAACAAGTATGGTCACAGACAAAAGCACAACTCATCTGTCAAACTACTAAAAAATGCCTGATGATTATAGGTCTCGATGGTTTCACATTGTATAGATTCACTTACATCTTTGCAAAGATTCCAAAATTCATACAGATGCATTATTTCCCTTGAGATTTACTTAGTACAGCAGTTGCAGGGCAACGAGAAGAAAACTTTGTTTTTAACAATACCAGGTGACTGATACGCCCAACACAAATCAAAGACATAGGGCCGGATCCACAAAGGTGGCGTATTTTGCACCGGAGTATCTATTTGCTCCTGGTGTAAATTACGCCTCGCTGCTCCTACATTTACACCCCCATCCACAACGTTAACTGAAGCCGGAGTACTGTAGAGTATCTCTGTGCAGTCAGGAAGTTGGTCAACCAATCACAATAATGCTTTCAGATGCATTGACCAATCACAGGGCATAGTTTGACTCCAATCAATCCAATCCGAAACTGACTTATAACTCATCAAATGTGACATCATAAATAATAATTGACTGACAGAGAATTTTTCCTTGAAATAGTTTAATAATACAAACTTTTCTCTTTTCATTACACGATCATACATGTATTATGTAGGACATAGGTTTGACACTTGTAGCTGTTCTGGTGAACATCAAATTACTCCTTTTCCCAACTATTTATTTAGGGAATAAATGGCATAAAATCTTACAACAAATACTTGTATAACCAAATTAAGACTTCTTGTTCCATATTAATATTCAAAGTCCGAATCCAAAAAGATTATTTATTATATAACCCGGAATTATAGGCTTTAAATCCGGGTCCATAGATTTAAACTACCTCTGGAGCAGGTGTCACTTTATGCCTTCATTTGCGACTGTGATGTCATCAATGAAGTGCAAAATTGCTTTTGTGGATACTGGTGTATGTTAAACAGAGGAATATCTCTGGTTTACACAGGCGTAAGTGCTATGTGGATCCCAGCCTTATTTTTTGAGAAACCGTGGATACAGTGGTTAACAAGTAATACAGTAGATGCACCTCCCATCACAAATAATTTAAAAAATAGAGTATATACATAAAACATGGCCCTGAAGCTTTGTAACAGAAAACGTTTTTCTCAAAACCAAATACAGGTACAATAACGTATCCATTTTGCGGAAAATATTCCCAAGGATGCTAATTTATAGGAACCATACTGGATATTACACTTAGGTTCACTAAAGCACTATGGAGCAAACAATAATGCTAGTCTTCATTGCCATTTTCTGTTTAAAATAATGATAAGACGAAATGCTTAGGGAGTAAAGAAAAGGATTGGACTCATTCAAAGAAATACAAGCAAAACTACCAATTATCTGTACTCAGTACAGTACCTCTGAAGAAATGCTTCTAAAGGGTAGGCCAAAAGTTTCATGACTTTTTCCAGTTATTTTTTTATTTCCCATGTGTTGAAAATTTTGTCCCACCCTGTAGACACAACCCATTAAGTGACAAGATATACTGCATTATAAAATATCATAACTTGCTAAGTTCTTGCACTTGTAAATATTGCTTGATAACACAAAATATTTACTCATAAGGCAAAAGGTGACACCATGTCCAATAATCCCACTCAGGGATATATATGTCTGAGGCTGCACTATCTTAGTTAGGTCATTTAAGGGCAGTCAACCCATTCCTAGATGTGGCAGGACATGTGAAAAACTTTGACACACCTTTCACATTTCATTCCAATGTTAGGCTGTAATTCATCACAAAATATTAACCACGTAAGGAAGCAGGAATAATATAAATAATAAATGAGGCACAATTTCTTCAGTTATGTCTCTGAGCTCTTACTACAAATACTACCTTCCAAATATTCAACTATCCAAAATGTTACTTAATGCCAATAATACTTACACGACAACTTTAACAGTAATCTAAAAAAAAAAAAAAAGGCCATACAATTAAGGAAATGTTATATTGCACCAGAAACTGAATTACTGTACTTTAAACATTTCATCATATCACATATTCTAAAACATCTTAACATAAGAAACAGAAAAAATGCTACTCTAACACAAAATTTCAAGGTTCCTGTGTGATTCATGGCTATGAGATGAAATGAACTTTATGCAAGGCTGTAACATGACCTTTAAGAGCATCCTTACGATTAGTGCGATGGGGGCAGTAAGGACACTGGTAGGGTTTCTCCCCTGTGTGAACCAACAGATGACGTTCCAGTTTCTGTTTCCATGTAATACCAGTGAACGAGTGCCCACACAAAC
Source organism: Petrolisthes cinctipes (assembly GCA_033782935.1). Taxonomy (NCBI): domain Eukaryota; kingdom Metazoa; phylum Arthropoda; class Malacostraca; order Decapoda; family Porcellanidae; genus Petrolisthes; species Petrolisthes cinctipes. Next base: position 64,241 of record JAWQEG010001264.1, read on the forward strand.
TACAAGATCTTGACAATGCCTGAGAATCTTTCTCTTCTACCCTAAGGCCCCCTGCACTGCTACCCCCAGCAGCATGGCCTCCTGGCTTGTGGTGCCACCTATCCGCTGCCAGTGGGGTTGGGAGTGCTGTGCCTTGGCGGGCTATGTCAACCTGCAACAAACGCAAACCACTCAGTCTCCCAATAGCTCAAGGCTGCTGAATACTTCATGTTCATCATGGGTACTATAAGTATGAGCATTATTGTGGTGGGAGAGGGCCATGCATGCGAGCGACATGCAGCTTCAGTGAATCCTTTCGTGAACATCGATGTGGACAAATTGGACAGTAGTAAGGCTTCTCTCCTGAGTGAGTCATGAGATGACGTGTCAATTTTTGCTTCCATGAAGGACTTGGCTGGAACTGTTTACCGCACACCCGACACCTCCGCTCCGTGTCCAAGCAGGCAAGCAGCCGGTCCACATCCAGGGTGCATCTAGTCTCCTGCAACACAAACCACCGCTCAGTGCTCCACCCTCTCCCTGGTTTTCAATCAAACCTTTTCTTTTTAGCTGTTAAAATACAACTTTCACGAAATTAAAAATGCAATAGACATGTGTCAATAGGAAAAATATATTTGCCTCAAACGCACTGCAATACCTTTACAAATGTTCTCCTCTAGTCTGCACACTGGTCTGATCACAAGCCATGACAATATCAGAGGCTGAGAGAGATGGCTTATCAGGATGCTTAATTCTACCATGTCTCTTGATCGAGTCCTTCCTACCACTTCGATGTAGGCAATAGGGGCAACGATATGGCTTTTCTCCTGTGTGAGTTAGGAGGTGGCGCTCTAATTTCTGTCGCCATGAAGATGCAATACGCGGGAAGTGCTTGCCACACAGAGCGCAGATGCCAGACTCATGCAGCGCCTCCACATGCTCAGGCGTCGGTCCTCCACCCGCCTGCAATACAGGGCATACTTAACTTTTCATCTTCACCTCACATCACATCTTTCATACTCCATCTCCTCTTAACACTCAGTAAATGTTAATTGCACATATAGATTACATTTTCATAAGTATGAAAATGCATGTTATGGTTTAGAGAGCCTCTGCTTGTGCAGGCATCTCTCCCATGGCCAGCTGGTCCTTGTGTTTCCTCTTAATGTGCACTTCTAAATTCTGCTTAAGGTTTGCTCTGTGAGGACAGTGTGGACAGTGGAATGGTTTTTCCCCTGTGTGAGTTATCATATGCCGTTTCAACAGGAACTTGCGGTTGAAGCCGTAGAAGGTCTTGCCACATGTTTGGCACTTGACACAAACACCCACACTTGGAAAGTTTGAGGTGGTTTGCATTTGTGAGTGGGGAGCCACCAGCGCGGACTGCCAGGCCGCCACTCGCCCCTGAAATAATAACACCGCACGTCAGCCTCCATACTCTCTACAGGGAGTGAATCTTTCCCTCTTAACACACTTAGTAGTGTGTTACAACAGACCAGGAGCTCTTAAGATTAATAGCTGCCTTTTGTGATCATTCAACTTGACTTTTATGAAGCATCTTGTCCATAATTTTGTAATGAAGTATGAGAATTATCAGCTTCAAAACTCGATTTATATGAACCATCTTGTCCATAACTCTGTAAAGGAGAAGTGATAGAGTTGTCAGCTTCAGAACCCGATTTACAAGAAGAGTCTCGATCAAAACTTTGTAAAGGAGAAGTAAGAGGACTGACAACTTCAGAACCAACAGTCTTTTCCATAGGAGGAGTAAATAGATGGGCATGAAGACCATGCACATGTTTCTTTAAGTTTCCCTTCAAAGTTGCTCGATAAGGACAATAAGAACAGGCAAAGGGCCGTTCTCCAGTATGGGAGAGGATGTGTCGTTGAAGGTCCTGTCGACGATTTCGGCTGCAGAACGTCTTGTTACACACCGGGCAGATGAGCCCACGCCCCTCTAGCCCCTCACACCCGCCCTGGCCAAACACGCCCACCCTCACTCCCTGCAACACATAACAGCCCCACTTAGTCAACTCATTACCATACTTTCCCTCTTCATATGCATACAATGATATGCTATACTAATATATACAGTAGGGTTCTAGTTATACAATTTCATCCGGGGCCAATTATGCAATGCACCCATTGGTACAAACCCAAGCAGCACTTCCATAACTCAAGTACAGGAATTAAAACAAAACTACTAACTAACTATCGTCTCCACTCCTCCTGGTAAGTAAAGACACAGCAGAGGAACTTGAAGTGTGAAAGGCTGAGGATTGTGCTAATGGCAAAGCTGGAAGAGCAGGGTTCAAGAAAGGAGCAGCACGATGAACAGTGGCTATGTGCATGTTGAGGTTACACTTTTGGTTGGTTCGATAAGGACAATTGGGACAGGCATGAGGTTTCTCGCCAGTGTGGATGAGTGAGTGACGGCGAAGCAGCTGGCGCTGGTTCTTGCCGCTGAATATCTTTCCACAGACCTGACAGGTAAGGCCACTTGTCCTGCCTGGGGAGGACACCCGGCCTATCTGCAACACAAGCATCGGCTTCAGACACTCGACCCTTCTTCTCAATATCCTATTTTCTTTTCATGGCATAATCCGAGATATCATGTATGGCAATATAGGTCAAACATCACTTTTTTTTCTACTCCTTTACTTATAGTTGGAAAGTACTAACAAAAAAAGTATTAAATCTTAATTGAATATACTGTCTCTTGAAGAGATCAAATTATCATTCATCCTCTCATTTAGATAAAGTATTTGGCACTTGCTCAGACTTCAGTTATCTTATATACCCTGCTTCCATTGAATAGCTTTCAACCTCTACAAAGATATAAATGTAGTATAAACTACACAAAATTAGGGAATCAGGCTGGACACAATTGCCACCTTAATGTTGGTGTTACACATTCCATTATGTTCAACAAAGTTGTCTAAATTACAACAAACCATTCAAATACCATTGCACAATACTATTAGCAGTGGCAGACTAAACAACAAAATAGCAGTCATGAAAAAGTTTACTTCTCCAGGGTTTGTAGTATAAAAATTATATATATCACAGCAATATATAACTTGCATTCTTGATATGGGGTTAAAAACCAAATCCATCTCCCTTTGAAATTTGAATGATTTTGTTACCACACACTTCCAGCAAAATAGAAATATATGTATATAATAATAATACCAGCATAAGCTAGTAAACATACGTTCAACAAGATTACGGGTATACAGTTATTATACAGCGATCAATTATTATCTTAACACAGTGAAATTATTTAAAGCTTGTAAACCATAAACTACTGTTACATCCATAATATTGAAATTTAAAAGAAAATATTAATTGCTCAGTTAAAGCTTGGGGATGCTTCAAGTATGCTCACATACTTCTAAAGTAGTCAGTACAGTATCAAAAATTTCTTTCAACTGTAAAAAAATAAATAAAATAAATACAAAATATAAATTAATAAATAAAAAAATGAGAGGGAAGCTGATATTGAGTGGCTTGACTAGTGTTGCATGTTTGTTTTCCTGCAGGGAGGAGGCATACACTAACAGTTCCATAGAGCATTGTCCAGTAATATATCTTGCATCTTATCACATATCGAACTACTTAACAGTACCACCATCAGGATGGCTGAAGATTAATAGATGATCATACTGGCAAGAGTTTATATTGTCAGTCTACGTATACGATACCCTTCCAGATCTACATCATATTCTCCTTTTCATACTATATGGCTTTAGTCCTTAGGTCAATTAATTCCCTATAGCCCCTCAGATGATGCATAGATTCTCAATAAACTCTTTCCACCAATATCATGCCATCTCCCCAAAAATAATACTCCCCCCCGATTCCTTATTAATTGTCCAACTAAAGTTCCGTTGCCCTACCTCTGCCTCTTCTTCCCTTTGTAGTTCACTCAGGATCATCCTGTACTCCATAAACCACTTTCCCTTCTGTAAAAGTGCCCCAACCAATTACAAAGTCTCTTATATTCATTGACTGGTTACGCTCGTGATAAACTTTACCTTTCCCTTGTAACAATCCTGCCACTTTACTCCAAAAATCCTTCTTCAAACTGATCTAATTATATACTTGTAGACATTTCCAAGTACAAAATCTGGTTGATTCTGTAAAATCACATTAATTTTGGTATTTTCACAATTTATTCTCAATCCAACTTAGCCTCCTTCCACCACATAATTAAGCATCCTCTGCCATTCTTGGATACTACCATGAAAAAATCAATCCAGCTGGATGCTACTTTCCTCTACAATGTATGCCATTGCAGTGGTTTTAATTAATTAACAATAATGTTTACCTGTTCATTTGAGATCATCACACTTTTTACATTGTAAAATACATTAGGATATCATTTACCATACCCCAATGTACTTTCAAATTTATCTTAATTTCCTTTCAGATCATGTTTCACATAACTGTTCCAAGAAATTGCCTTTCATATTTGGTAGCAGTCAGCCACCTCTTCCACTCCCCTAACCAATGTATTTAATAGAATCTCATATGAAAATGTTAACATTATATAGTCTTTTAGAGTTAAAGGCCATATTTATTCCTTGCAAGGAATATTCTCTGCCACAGATAGGATTAAATGGAAAATACAGTGCTAAGTTAAATCTTCATTATAAAAAGGTTTATTTTTTACAAATAATACATACATATTTGTACATTCGGTATCCATAATACATGCTAACTTCTTTCCTTATTAGATATTCAACTGCCATTGACATATGCTGCCACAATGAGAAACCATGTATCACTGAACCTTCTCATGAACGTTAAGGTGTACAGCAGTAATATGAACCTTTAAGTTACTTTTCCGATTAGATTTATGTGGGCAGTAAGGGCAGAGAAAAGGCTTTTCACCTCTGTGTATGGTCATGTGCTGCTTCAAGTTGCGCTTTCGGTAATCTCCATGGAAAGCCTTCCCACATAACGAGCACTGAAGGAAGGCGACCCCTTCCCTCTCACAGTCCTGCAAAGCATAACATGCCAGCTTAGTTGCCTTGTAAATCTCAATCTACAAGTTGCAACAAAGGCAATAAGTAAAGCTTCACATCCTGACCACTAGGGTCCACCAATGTTTTCCATCTTTCAGGTAGCATAGCTGCCATCTTCAAAACCAGTGTGTTGATTAATCCAACCACTAGCAGCCGAATCATCACTCCCTTCAACAAGTTCATTCCACTTGTCTCTACCATGACGAGTAATAACATGGCCTTTTAGGTTAACTTTCTGAGTAGCGCGATGAGGGCAAAATGGACAAGCATAAGGTTTCTCTCCTGTATGAGTGCGCATGTGCCGTGCCAAGTTGAACTGACGATTCTTGCCTCCAAAAGCTCTACCACACACAGGACATAGTTTAGCTGGTGATGGCGGCAGCTGTGGAGGCAGTGTGTGAGAAGAGGGATGATGCAGACCCAGGCCTGTGGTCCCTCTGAAGGTTGTAGTCTTTCCCTGCAAAACACAACACCCTCACTGAAACTACCCCACTTTTGTCACATCATCACATATCCAGTTACAGGCTTTTCTGTGCTTACCCACCACTCATTTCGAATTAAAGCTGAATATTCACGGATACTGAACAGACAGATTAATACTGTGACACTGCGCTAGTTAGCCAACTAAATGCTCAAATAGAGGCAACAACCTGAGTGTTTAGATTGAATTGTACCCAAAAGCCACGAGATCAATGCTTTTAAAAGATACCCTCACTATAAATTTTTTAACTCCAATGTCTACCTCCAATTCTAGTACAACCAAGTGGCAGTACCTATACCTCAGTTATTCTTGCCTAAAATCTATCCTTCATGGCAGAACATGTGCAAAACAGAATTAAACAACACTCAAGTACAGCCTTCATGACGTGCAACAATGTGCATTCCCAAGTGATTTTTCTGATTTGCTCTGTAGGGACAATGAGGACAGGCATAAGGCTTTTCTCCAGTATGAATACGCCTGTGTCTTCTCAAGTTGGACCGGTCACTAAACAATTTGCCACATACTGGGCATGCTTTGGTTGTTGCCTGAGGTACCAACTGTCCTGAGAGATGCTGTCTTCCCATACTTGTGGGTGAGCCTATGATGGAACACTCCCCCTGCAAAACAAACCTCACTGAGAAGTCTCTTCAAACCAGGGAACAGAAATCAGAATATTTATGATTACATGAAACACCTCCAATGCACCAAGATTTAAATATCAAACTGAAGTGAAGCCCTATCCCAAACCTAATAACAGTAAAGACATTAAGTCCCAGTCTGATGAACCCACTCCACATGCCGACAACGTATGTGCATCTGCAAGTTGTTTCTCTGATTGGCTCGATGTGAACAGTAGGGACACTGGAAGGGCTTCTCTCCCGTGTGGCATAGCATATGACGATCCAACTTCCACCGCCGACTGCGGCCGTCGAACGCTTTCCCACACACAGGGCAGAGAATAACGTCACCAGCACTCCCAACAACCCCCTGTAAAATGGCACAATCTATATTCCCATACCTACAGTCTCTGTTTTACACACGCAACTCCTATAGTACTGTCACAATCGTTTTTGAAAAAAATAAAATAAATAAATAAATAAATAAAAAGTTCAAGTTTTAAAGTACCTTCTATCATAATGAACAATCTATTCCAATTTATTGTAAATCTGAGAACTAGTCAACAAATTACGACTGAAGAGGGGGATTTGTCTCCTGCCCATGTACTCGAAGTATGTGCATATCCAGATTCCCTTTCCTGTTGCTAGTGTGCGAGCAGTATGGGCATGAGAAAGGCTTAGCGCCAGTATGGATCATCAGGTGTTGCTGAAGGTTTTGTCGACGGTTGCGTCCTGAGAACATTTTGCCGCACACAGAACAGCTGAGCGGAGCGACTCGCCAGGCCTGCAACATAACAACATGCATCTTTCACTAAGGAACTTTCGACCTTCAGCTGTGTAACTAAGACGACTTCTAAACCATAAGTAATTCCTATGACAATACATACATTTTTTGTTAGACTTGTGCTTGCTGGCTATGGCCTCCAACATGGCTTTGGACGTTGTCAGGATGTGAAGCAGTCCCAGTCAATTGAGACAATGCGGGATGCTGGGCATGACGACGCAGGAGATGTGTCTTGAGATGCCATTTGTGGGCTGCACGGTGAGGGCAGAGAGGACATGGGTAGCGGCGCTCCCCTGTGTGGGTTACCAGATGGTGTTCAAGGTTCTGGCGTCGATTACGACCCAGGAACCTCTTGCCACACACTGGGCATTCTAGTCCCACAATAGGTGTTGCCCCAGCAACATCAAAGGCCCTATGCAGGTCACCTTGGCCAAGTTGACCTTGGGGGATGCCCCTCACCCCAGTCGCCAACTCTCCTGATGCCTGCAAGAAGGCGAAGACATTCACTAATCTCAATCCAATTGAAATAAAAAATTTATTTTTATCTTTCACCAAATATTGATCCTGAATTCACTCATAAACGTACCATATAATAACCAATTCACGAAGTTCACCCTTACCCTTCATGCTTAAATTCTGTTAAATAACAGAAATACCACATATCTTTAACAATTTCCTGCAATAGCATTGTGCCTAAGATGTATTTGGGGTATTTTGTGTTGGAAGGGAAAAGCTTGAATACTTGAGATGTAACATAGTGATATGTCTAAACAGCTGGGACTCAGAGGCAGCACGGTAGGGGCAGTGTGGGCAGGTAACTGGGCGTTCTCGGCTGTGAGTGGCCATGTGATGCACCATGTTCTGCTTGCGGTTTCGACCAAAGCACTTTTTCCCACAAGCTGGACACTGAACAAAGAGACCTTCGCTCACAGCGCCTCTCACTGCCTGCAAAACAGCAAATCTTTGCCTCAGCAACTTCTTATCGTTATGCATCACTAGTACTTAATATGGTGCTCCTTACATCACTTCTCAATCTATCTTCAAGAAGCTATACCTGACGTCCCTTACTAATATAAAATTTTAAAGGCCACCAACCATATCTCTATGGCAACAATATTTCCCAATGTAACGAAAGGAAAACCTTCAGTGCCATTACTTTTCCTGCACACACTTAATAGCAATTTCTAATTCGCAACAAGTGACCATTGTTGACTAGACAATAATATCTGGATGCAGAGCACGGATGTGAGTCTTGAGATTGCCTTTCCTGTTAGCCCGGTGTGGGCAATGAGGGCACTGGTAGGGCTTCTCTCCCGTGTGAGTTAGGTAGTGGCGGCCCAGGTCACGGAGGCTGCTGAAGGAACGGGTACACTGAGTGCAAGGGTGCCGTCTGCCGACAGCCAACATCTGGCGGGGGCTCACACCCAGTAGGTGCACAGCAGCCTCACCCTGCAATGACAACGCACCTACCCTCAGTCACTGGCCCACTTCTGCCTTGCCAAGTCCTCACATCATAGTAAACAATTTGCAGCGCCTCACTAGACCACATCTTTTTCAATCCCATACCAGATATAAAACTGACCCAAGCACATAATCAAGAACCAAAAAAAACAGTAAAATTTATTAGTATATATTACAGCATGTTATTTCCTTGTCTGGGATCTTTTTCCTCCACCAAATCCTTTACTCGATCGAAATCCTTTCCATGTACTGTGATAACATGCACTTTTAAATTTCCTTTCAAAGCTGCCCTATGACTACAATAAGGGCAGGGATAAGGTTTTTCCCCAGTGTGGGTGAGTATATGTCTTCTCAGATCCTTGGGAGACTGAAAGCTCTTGCCACAGAGGGAGCAATAGTGTCTCTTCGTGTGGGAACCCAAGATGGCTCTCAGTCTACTGTCACTCAAACTTTCCGATTCACGGACATCCATGCCCTGAAAAATACGGCAAGTCTTACTCTCACGTAAAATTTCATAATTCTTCAAAAAACATAAGCACCAACGTAGACTGGTACCTCCAGCGACATAGCCTCTCTACTTCTTCACTTACAAGGAAAAGTGGTATCACGTCTGGTATCTGACACTTCACACTTTATTATCATTAGTATGAACACCATGGACACACAGCATATGCGATTTCAAGTTGCTTTTCTGATTAGCTCTGTGATCACAGTATGGGCAAAGAAATGGCTTCTCCCCTGTGTGAGTCATAATATGGCGACGCAGGTCCTTCGGGGAATGAAAGCCCTTTCCACAGTGGGGACACAAGTGTCTCTTGCAGTGGGAACTCACAACTGCTCTCAGTGTACTAAGACTCAAACTTCCAATAGCACCGACTTCAACTATCGCCATGGCCTGCAAAATACGGCAATGTCTTACTCGAATTTGTAATAAAAATGCAATCAACAAAGATTTCCTTCTTCACACACACAGTACATCTACACAATCAATACCTCAAAACATTTTATGTAAAATACAGATCTCTGTACTGTATTACCAACTGCTCATATAATTTTTCCATGAATGTTATAAATATGTTTTTTTAAGTTACTTTTCTGGGTTGCTCCATGACTACAAAATGGGCACTTATACGGTTTCTCCCCAGTGTGACTCAAAGCATGCCGTCGAAGGTCTTTGGGATACGCAAAGCACTTCCCACAACGTAAGCATAAGTGTCTTCTACCAAGAGCATCTCTGTCCAAGGATGACTGGCTTTCCATTCCTATATCACCGACCCCAACCAAACCATTGTTCTGAAAAACATAGCATCACCTTACCCTCAATACGAATATAGTCAAGACACCTCACCATGGCATGTACAAGTATTCAGGTATAAATAATGAATAAAGATGACATGCTTCGTGAGTAGCACAAAGTACTTCCAAGCAGCACAAACTGCCATACAACAGTGACAGCAATCAAATTCATGAGATTAACTAAAACAAAACCAGTCTTGAAAATTTAAATGCCAATTACATATTAAACGCCAGGTGAAGCACTTATATTTTGGTTACGATAATACTGACAGCAATAATATCCAATGTGTAATACAGCATTGCTTTAAAGTGTAAGTAGGCAAGTTGTAACACCATAAGGAGACCATATTAAAGATTCATTGCTGTTGCTTCTGGCTTTAGGCAAAATAATCTACAATTTAAGCTTCCTAAGTGATGTGTATTATTGTGGTACTTTTTTTTTTTTCCTTGCAAATCTTTACTTATTCTCCCTCTCTAAAAAAAATCATATTATGCCTGTAGTACTCCACCCCCCCCCCCCAAATATTATATTTATGGTGCTTGCACAAGTGCCTATTTGATATACAGTATGCAATACCAGGATACATCTACCAAACAGGTACAACTAAATGCATATACACATTGGCAGCATGTGTCATGAGAAAGTACAAGTGCTGCATCATATTATATGCATCTTGAATGTGCTTTAAAGAAAGTTTTCAGGTTTCACGGAATGTTAATAGACGGCAACCATGGACTTCTCCCCCAAAACGGATATCAAACAAAATCATCAGTTTCCAATATATGGTTACTGCACAAATCTGTGACAGTTGGAGAGGATACACATCCACCACAGAAACAATCCTCAGATAAACCTCTTCTTTAAAATGAATTTAAAGTTGCTTATTAGGCAAACTCAATTATAATATAGACTTGTTCAAGAAGTTAATACTCTTACTGAGGCAAAGACTGAGAAATGTTTCAAATACTAAGTAACCATGCAAAAATGCTTAAACTTATTATATCCATATGTAATCACAGCCACATTAAAGCTCATTACATATACATATATTTTCACATGTATCATATATCAACATCAAATGGATACTAATGATGTATTCATCACCCTTCTTCCATTTAGTTACTACCATCAGCAAACATCTGCTGTTTTACCATTTAAACCTCAAAGGAGAAGAGCATGAACACAACAATAGGATTATGAGATCAGCAGTCTAAAGCAATAAGGAAAGCATCCCATTAAAAATATATCCACAGGCTCCCTTCAAATATTCTTATCCTGGCGATTTTTTAATGCTAAGCCCTGACACACCCTTCAGAACAACTCGCAGCTTTACGATTATTATAGGAAATTGTGTTTTATAACTGCCTAACAGTATTTAAATATTAAATGTGTTTACCATTTACTGACAACCAATTTCTAAATGAAGATGCCCTAAGAACCATCCATAACTTATAATGTGGCTTAAAAGTTTAATCCACATACAGTATATACAATATCCCTGATGCTATAAGCACTGCAAAGACCACAACCTTCTGACAAAGGTTTATCATCCTGTCCTCCACTTATAAAACCATACAATCAAAGTCATTCATTCTTGGTAATGACGAAAGCTATGGGGAACATTTGCTTTTATACCTCCAGCTTCACTCTACCAATTGCCTTCTAAATCTAATAACTTCATCCTTGGTGATACCCTATCTGCCAACCACACCAGGTGAAAATCAGTTCTGTATTTATTATGAGACCTAGTTTACAGACAGACATATGGAAGCAAAACATAACCTCTCTATAATTTTGTTGGTGGGGGGACCAAAACCTGGTCTTCCACATAAGTTTGCTTGCCTTTACTATTTTTAAAATACACTCTTTGCATGGACCTTGAAATTATATCTGGAGTGTCTGTTGCTTTATAGAACCCCGATTCATTTTCAAGGTTCACACACATAGAGAGAAGTAGCAGAAGCAAACAAGCTTCTGTGGACATCTGGAAACCTATTGACAGTTGCCTCCCAAAACTGTGATTACAAATCTTTGAAACACATCTGTCATTAACCAAAGAAAAAATATGTATCTATATATCAAATATTAAAAAATTGAATAATTTGCTTTCTCTATGAGGGTGATTTGCATGATTAATTTGAGGAATATCAGAACGGAGAACGCAGAATGTCAATCTGCCAAATAACCACTCACATATGATTATCTTCAAATTATTCAGTCATGCTGCAACACTGAGTCCTTCCTTCCCTTCATACAATTCACAATGTAGAAAATTTGAGAAATTCAAATTCTAAAAAAGTTACTGAACACAGAAAATTTAATCAAATACTTGATGAAATCCACATAGCCTACATTAAAATGATTTGCATCACACCTTGAGCAAACTGCCATATACTTCTTCACAAACCTACTGAGTTAAATTCCATTCTTATACTTGGTTAGCAAACCAAGAAGTCCTAACATCATGACCGAAGCATGAATACCCCTGTATAGGTGCCAACAAATGTACTGTTGCCTCACTAAGTGCTTTTTGAAAGATTATATGAAAGAGTCATTGAAGAAACACATACAACATTAAGAAATTCCAATAGCCAGAGGGCTTATTAATCAGCTTCCCTGGTGCTTCAGTTATGAGCTTGTGAAGATGCCAGTACTATTGTGGTTGTTTATGACTTGGTGGAATCAGCAATAGTGCTTTTGTTGGTGTCTGTACAGCCGGAAGTACTAATTTCTCACACCCCTAATAGCCGAAGTCGCGGCCAGTGATGACCGGGCGATCGAACACACCACATCCAACTCCTCTACCCCGACCCCAGTGGTTCATTTACTCAAAGTATCAGAAAAAGTGAAGCATTGTAGAGGAGGTGGATGTGGTGTGTTCGATCGCCCAGTCGTCACTGGTCGCGACTTTGGCTATTAGGGGAGGGTGGGGGGAGAAATTAGTACTTCCGAGTGTACATACAATATTAAACCATCTCTTAATATTGCTATCTCAACAAGTAGCAAAACATTTATTTCAAAAGGAAATTGCCCTATATTGTAGGTTTTCCTTAATTTATGAAGGTACTGTAATTCGTTCCAGGTTCTGCTACTTAAGTTGCATTATCATCTAGGAAATTTTTTATCCTGAACATAACCTCCCAGAAAAAAACAAAATACTTTAAAGTTCATTTCACAGCAAAATTAGTTACCTAACCAATTAATTGAATTCAGTCCAACTCAAGATCAACTAAAAATATTAAACAGATCCTGAGCATTATTCAATCCTGAGCTTTACATTTTGTTATACTTTACACTTGTTATTTTTTAATAATCTTCTAACAGTCCTTAATTAACCCTACCAATGAAGCCTTTCCTAATAACTAGAACAGTCTTTAATTAAGTCCAACAATGAAGTTGCAGAGCCTATGTTTCTTCTTCATTTTGTCTGTTAGTCTGTATGTAAACTAGATCTCAAAAGGTACAAAATAATTTTCAGGAAATGCAGCAAGAAAAGTTCTTACATTTAGTAGGCAAATGGCTATGTAGGTAAAGATATGCAAGCATGCTTCCCCCATAATTAAGAATAAGAGTGAAATATGGGTATGGACAACTCTGCCTGTAGACTTTCACAAGTTGCGGGATGCTAATCCTTGGTAGAAGTTTGCTGTCTCTAAACAGCCATTTAGTTTCAATAATCCAGATCCCTTGAAAATCAGTCAGTTGCATCAATGCTTTGGGCACCAAGTACCATTTAATATATAGGAAGTTATCGATTTAATCAAATCTAAATACTAATTAGGTTAAACCTGATTAGTCAGTTTATTTACTGTATACTAATTGGTACAGTACTTGGCACCTCAAGTGCTGCTGGGGTGGCTTATCATAAAGTGACCCAATAAATTTATTTCCCCACAGCTGTTGCTACACAATTTTTAAGTTAACTGGCCATTCCATTGGTTGTAAATATTTGCCTGACCAAGCTGTCAAAACTTGGTACTCTTAACAAAAATAGGCAACCCATCAAATAGATGTACAAGAACCTCCTCCTATATCAAATGCACACCACCACTACCTAACACATGCTCTCCAAGCTATCATAAATCTGGCTATATCCTCCCTTTGTGGAGAGGTCACGTTTCGGAGTGAATTTTAAAGGACTGCACTCTTCTTTTTCCTTCTACCCTCTGTAAACTAAAGAACATAATCACCTGTACAGTACTTTTACAAACAAGCTGAACAATGCAAGCCTTATAACATCACGACACCACAATACTGAATCAAATGGACTGGAATATGGCTCAAGTAACTAAATACTATCCACAGCAGAAATCAATATACAGTACTGTACTGACTTTTTATTTTTATTCTCCCATCCATCCACTGAGTAGACATTTTTCACCATTCAACCTCCCTTTCATCTCATATGCAATACATCAAAACCAACTCTCTAATTCAGGAGCTTAGAACCACACTAGACAATGATGCAGATTCCATATGCAAATTCTGATCTTCATCACCCTATTACTGTATCATGACAAATAATTACGTCATTTTTAAGTTTCCTTACTCCCACCGACTCATTACCAACAATGACTCCATATTGAAAGGATAGTATCTACTGTCTAAAAATCCCATAATTGTCAGAAATCCGATTGAAACCAAGAACTCTTTCACTACCCGTTATTAGTTTCACACCACTACATGTTAATGAATATTTTGAAGGGAGCTGTATGAGTAGCATAGAACAATTTAAAAATATAACTTACTGACCTCAGACGATAAAACCTCACCATGCAGAACTGTCCAACAATAAATTTATTAAAAGTTTAATTTATTTATTTATTTTCTTTCACCAGAATTCAGCTGCATAAGACTTATACTACATCAGTGGTATTGTACTTGCAAGACAGTTCAATTCCATGAAACCAGACAATACATCATATCTAAAACTTACCCTCTCTTACCTTCTCTCTTGGAAGGACTTAAGATTGAAGCTACTAGCAGCATCGCAGTCCCTAGACATTAGCGACATACCATCCCTCTACATCTTCAGACGTTGCCGATCACTTGCATGCATTACAGTATTTACTCTTGTGTAAATTGTCTTATTAAAATAGAAGATAATATATAAAAATGCCTGGTTCCTGGAGAGATACATGGTGAGGCTTTACCAAAAATATGCCATGAGCCAAACACTATACATACATATTTTAATACAAAAAAATTCAAGACTGAATACTGTCAAACTGTGTATAAATTTTTCAAGTAAAATCTATTCAATTGAATCAAGATGCCAGTTAATTTTTTTTCTTTACTTTAAAATTCATCCACATTACTTGTGACATGGGTAACAAGCCAGTTTTCATATGATCCATCATCATAGACTAAGCTTTAAGAATACCTATTCTTGGTACTTTACATAATTTATAATATGCTTCAGAACCACCAAAAATGAATATTGAATAATATTCCAAATGCTAGGAAAACACACACCCAATTTTGAAGGAAACAAATAATTTAGAGCTTATTTCAACATGAATAGTCATTGGCTATATAATAGTAAAATACATCATTAGCAGAATACCAATAAGCTTCAAGAGTAAACGAAGTTTCAATGGAACTATTAAAATGAACACCACAGACTTAAGTAATTTTAAAATTGCACAAGAGTACTATCATAAAATGGTATATTAGAGAAGTACCCATTGAGAATATTACAAAACAGTAACTTTCAATACTAAATTACTTTGCACTTGAAAAACATTAATATTGTTTAGCCAATTTAAAAGTTAAGGTGACATACTGTACAGAAATTTGAAATCTTACTGTAGTATAATGTAAAGTTTGCAAAAATTGCACCAGGGGCCTAAAAATAATCTAATCAGCCTGACAGTATTTTACATACTCATTTTTTAATGGTTGTAATTATATTTATGTATCTTTTACATTATTTAAACTGCTTAAAATATGTATGTATCAAGTAAATGGCCATGGCGTGCAACAAAACTGACACCAACACTTACCCCAGGTGCATTCTGTTGACTAGAACCTTCTGAGGTGCTGAAGTTCAGGTGTGGAGGAAATCCTATGGAGCCATCCCCCTGCCAGCTAGCCAGGTCACCCTGTAATGGAAATAACCAGACAAAAATTAGTTTCAAGATAACTCTTCAACAATCTGTTTTACACTTAGTACACTCCATACCAAAACATTTGCCAATATGAATTACCATTACTGTACTCAACTGTTCACATGCAATCACAATATGCATGCCTATTGACCTTACTTGGCAACTCAAATCTTACCGCCTGATAGCCAGAGGGTCCAGCAAATGAATGAGGATAGTTGCCAGTGCTACTGGCTAATGCACCAGAAGCAGCTGCTTGTAGGAACTCTGGTAAATCATTGTTCATTCCACTTCCAGAATCATTTCCTTCTTCTTTATAACCATCTGTACTTAAATCATAGGAGTCTTGCATATCATCTGCATGGTCCTCCTCCATTTCAACTTTTACAAAGGATGGAGTTTCATCAGATCTGTACTGATTGGTAGAAGGTTGCTGAGAAACAGAGGACTGAGTAGTGGGTTGTGATGATGTGAGTGAGGTTTGAGAAGGCTCTGCAGGTGAAGAGAGGGGACGGCTGGCACGGTCTTCTGCTGCTGCTGCTGTTGTTGTTGTTGTTGCTGCTGATGGCGACTCCTGAGATGTTCGGTGTGGGGAAGGACTTAATCGATGGCTAACAGGGCTCTTTGGTCTAGTTGGGGGAGGGGTTTGTAAGGTACGTGAATGTGTTGGTTGTGGTCTAACATCTTCCCGCCCATCTTCACCCTCATCTCTCCTTTTTCTTTTGGCGGGAGGACTACTGCTCACTACGTCTCGTCTACTCGACTCAGTCTTATGAGCACCACCCCCACTACTCTTATTTGGAGGTTCATCATCAGGTACTGCAAGGCCCTTAATTCTCAAGTTTTCTGCTGCCTTTATCAAAGAGGCTAAGTCACTTTGTCTAACATTCACTTCACCAAGGTACATATAATCTAACAATGCTTCCAAGTCTTCACTCTTAATATCTTTCAAAACTATAACAGGGCTCTTACATGCTGTCTTGTCAAACATGGCACAAAAGTAATCACTACATGTTGAGAGCACCAACTTGTGCACACTGTAGAACTTGCCATCACATGCTAGCGTCACATCCGTATATGCTTGCTGCAAAGATGAAAACAAACAGTTACACAACATTATATGAAGAAGAGTTTATATCCCCTAATTCAATCAGTCAATAAACACATACACACAAATAAAAAATAGGTATCATCTGATATGAAATACAGTAACTGCATAATTATCACCCACCAATGTAATGATTTCAAAGGTAATTTAAGCTTCAGACCAAACCTTATAAATGGTATTAAGTAAAATTAATCTGTACTTCATAATACATATACTGTATATAATCATTCTACACGTAAACTCACCTTGTCCCTGAGAACACCCAAAATATGTATGAAAGTGGTGCGATGGTTGTTCCACTTCAATGAAAGTAACTCCTCCATGGCTGCTGTAAAAATGAGAAAAACAAGATAAAGTGACAATGACTAATTGCGGGTATATTCAGCTCTACTCTAAATTTAAAAGCAATACCCCACCTTATAAATTCTAAGGCTGGACAGATATATGGACCCAAAGGGATGGGTCTAAATCAGGAGCTGCTAATGGGGCCAACAAGCCTTCTGCAGTTACCTAAATTCTTATGTTCTAACATTATGTTGATAGATTATCCTATTTTTTTTTGGACTGAATGTTGGTCACACTTGGACATTTGTATTTTTATTTCAATAAGTCTATATCCTGTAAAATTTGGGTAAATTTACATTAGTATTGAGATCGGTATTATTACAGAAGTATTGCATTCTTGGCTAGGGCCGTGTGTTGTTACCACATCAGGCTAAGTCCCGGGAATTTGCCCCAGTCAAGTTATTATAGTTTACACCAGTTATATCCTGGTAGTTTGCCCAGTTTAGGTCCAGGTAGTCTGTGGTCTAGGTTAGGTCAGACTAATTTCCAAATTATGTTTGTAAAACGGGGCATCTCCGAGGGAAACACCATAAATGAAAAGTTTCTTAGAATGGTCCAAAATAGTGGGTAATGATACTAAAATATACAATACAGTGAACTCAGGACTTCTGAAAATTTACCCTGAGTGACCAAGGCAAATTCCTAGGACCAAGCCGGATGTGGTAACACTACACGGCCCTACCCAAGAACGCAGTACTTCAGTAGTAATACCAAAATGTGTTTTACTTCCATACCGATGGTAGAGATGAATGGCATTAACAAAATTTTATGTAAAATGTTAGTCGAGTATATAATAGTAAAATTAAAAGATTAATTAGTTTGGGAAGGAATTCAAGGAAAGCTTGAAGCCAAGACTAACTGGTACTGTTATCACCAGCCAATGAGCAGCTTTTATACAGGTCCGTCTTGTTCAATCAGTCCCACCACATGACAACAGTGACTTATTGTTCCTTTACCATTCAATAATGCAGTCATTACATATGCCCACCCACAAGGGAGGAGAAAGAAGCCTCATCAATCAATTCCCTAAGCAATGGCACAATACTACTCATATATATTATACACCACAGAAACACCAAGATTAACAACACACATTTTCATTTGCGTAGTTAAGTTGTGCTTTCTTGTATCACCAACCAAGCAGAAGAACAAAGGGTCGGGCACGCCACCATGGAAACACACGTAAGGCAGACAGGAAGGTGATGGTGGCGTGGGGTGAGGTTAGGAACACAAAGGGGTTGTGGTGATGGCGTGGGGTTCAGGAAGGTGGTGATGATGGCGTGGGGTGAGGCAGGCAACAGAAAGGGGTGATGGCGTGGGGTTCAGGAAGGCAAGGAAGGTGGTGGTGGTGATGGCGTGGGGCTCAGGAAGGTGGTGGTGGTGATGGTGGCGTGGGGTGAGGCAGGCAACACAAAGGCCTGGGGGAGGAACGCGCGCCTTCTCCAACCGGTCCTTGTCCCCCCTACCCCCCATGCTACTACTACTACTACACCCCCTGATCCCTTACCTTCCCACCCCATAGCCAACTTACCCCCCCCCCCTCCCCATCACAATAACAACCAAGGTATCTGGTAGCAACGAGTATACACACTACAATCACCATCATATCTACACACACACAACAACAACAACAGTAATAATGATGATGATAATAAAGGAAAGAGTAATGAAGAAATGCCTTTGGGAATGATGAGGAAGGTGCGTCATAACCAACAAGGGAAACCCCACACACACACACAGACACACATCATCATCACTTCCATTTCCTCAACACAATATTGACTCTACTTGTACTTTCTTGGGTCACAACACACCTTGGTACAATTACTTGTTTGTTGCCTACCTTTGGTACCGCTAGTTATCTGCTTGTGACAGACATTAGTGCCGGCTGCAGGAGTGGGGTGGGAACGACCTCCTTTGCGCACCCGCAGGTCCCTGACTGATTGGTACTCAAGCTCCGATCTGGCTTCAATTCTATGACAATATATTATCCTTGTATTCTATCTTCACACAATATAATGTTTTGTATATATATCAAAATCTAGTTATTAACTTTTACAGTTCTTCATTTCTTTAAGTATAATTCATTTCTTTAATCATTTCGGGGAGAAGGTTGGAGTGGACGCCGTTCTCCTCCACACAGAACTGCCAGTTCAACTAAAAACTTGCTAAGCAACCAGTAAATCTTGCTATTATTAGTAGGTGTCAGAATTATTATCAGTAAGGATACAAACAACAACAACTTCGTCTATTGGTAATTTTCTTTAAATGGGTACATGTAATCCGAAGATTTATCAATCTGTCCTGTCATGGATCTATAACAACTTCTTACTCCATGGAAATATACTGGCTAGGAGGCTGTTATCTGTGTAGTTCATTTGCTATTACTATAATGATATAATAACTGTATGTAAATGGTGTCTTACATGATACCTTATCAAAATTTCCATACGCCATATTAAGTCAGTGGTTCTTATAATAAAGAAGTCCTCGTTACCTGTGTACATATTACGTATCTGACAATATGGTGGTTCATACCCGGACATTCACCCTTCATACAGTCATGAGTAATATCCAATATTGTTCGTACATTCAGAAAAGTAAAACTCAAATATCAAAGATGTCATTGCATTTTCTCAATTACTCCTTCTTCATTGGAATTTACAGAGGAATAGCCCTAAATAGGAAAATGCTATATGATGACATGATCTTGGAGCTAGAAAAACATCTACACACGCGACTAGAATCAGAGACAGAAAGAGAGGGCTAGGAAAGGACAAGAGGTGTAGGAGATGAAAGGAAGGAAAGGGATGGAAACACACGACTAGAGAAGAGAGGGCCAGGCAGGAAAGGACGAGAGGTGTAGGAGATGAAGGGAAGGAGAGAGATGAAACACACGAATAAATAATCAGAAAAAGAGATAGGAAAATGCTATATGATGACATGATCTTGGAGCTAGAATCATATAAGATCAAATTGCTTAGGTAAAATTAATTAAATTATTCAAAGTTTCATCATGCATTATACGCTTTGCGACACACAGCCTCAATTTTCTTCCTTTGCTAACGTGTTGGATCAATAAGGAAACTTTATAGTAGCCTATGCCAACAAGACACACATATGAACCTATATACATACATTACCAAAGTATTGGCAACAACAAGCTTAGCATCAGCAGCACATGACCAAGATTAATCTGTGTTTGTCTGGAAGTGAGAAGCAAAAACAAAGAAATAATTATAGAAATAATAACAACTTGAAAAAATATAGAAATAGTTGTAAATGTAGCATCAATGTAGCGATGTACTTGCAACACTGACGGCCTGAGGAAGGGAGGGAGAAAATGGCCGAAGCTTTGGTGTGATGGAGGTTATTGTCTAGTCCTATAAGGTGGGTGTTTCCTACTAATTAAGTGGTGGTTAGCGGGTGGCCATTGCTCGGATGTGTAGTGTGTAGAGTTAAGGCCTGGTTGGAGTAGTGTATAGTGATGTGGAAGGTGTATATAAGGTGTAAATAATGGTGTGTAGTGATGGGTTTGTTTGGCGTCGGTCGGTCATCTTGGCGTGGGGAAGGAAGGAAGGAAGGCACTCTGAAAAATTTTGGGAGGCGTTCCTTTTACCTTGACACTATTTTATCCTAATTTATTTTGATGTATATAGCAGTGTTGTCCCAGATACGAGACGGTGTAATGGCTGAAAACTGTAATAATGATGTAAAGTACTAACGTTACTGTAATGGTTTCTGTATTGTGTTGGCTTGATATCCCCCCCTTCCTCCTTCCCCCCCCCCCACGCCCACCTCCTCGGGTCGATAGGGATAGTTTGGGGTTTGCTTCGTGTACTAACCAATATTCTATTTCCTTCCTGGGTGACCTGTACTGAGAAGAATGTTTTTATCTGAAGAATTTTAACTAATAATGTTTTGAGTTAGATTATAATATAATAATTATGGTAAGTCGTAAGATGAGTAATAATATATTGGTAAATTTACAGAAGTACTGTGTTCACTATATTGTATATATTAGTATAATTACACACTATTTTGGACCATTCTAAAACACTTCTTCCATGGTGTTTCTCTCGGAGATGCCCCGTTTTCGAGATATGCCTACAAACATAATTAGGAAATTAGTAAATATTGAAAGAATTACAGTTATCGCGTACGGTTTTTGGTATTTATTGAAAGAATTACCGTTTTGTAGCAGTGTTGCCAGATCCGGCTGTCCCAGTATTTTGCCACGGTCATTTCCTGTACTTTACCACGGTTATTTCCCGGTAGTTTGCCCAGGTTAGGTCCCGGTAGTCTGCCCAGGTTAGATCTCGGTAGTCTGCTGTGGTCAAGGGTAGGTAAGGTCAGGCTAATTTCAAAATGCCCCATTTGAATATTGAAAAAACGCACGCAATAACGGTAATTCTTTCAATATTTACCCGTTTTTTTTACCTTCATTACCAACTTATTTAGACCATTCTAAGACTATTTTCTTCTATGGCATTTCCTCCGCAAATGCCCCATTTCCAAGATAGGGCATATTCAAATGGGGCATTTTGAAGTTAGCCTGACCTGACCTAACCTAACCTAGACCACAGCAGACTACCGGGACCTAACCTAGGCAAACTACCGGGAAATAACCGTGGTAAAGTACAGGAAATGACCGGGGCAAAATACTGGGACCTAGCCTGATTTGGCAACACTGCTATAAAACAGTAATTCTTTCAATATATACCACCTAACCTAGACTACAGCAAACTACCGGGACCTAACCTGGGCAAACTACCAGGATATAAACGGTGTAAACTATCATAAAGTGACCGGGGCAAATTTCCGGGACCTAGCTGGATGTGGTAACACTACGCAGCCCTAGCCAAATATGCAGTACTTCTGTAATAATACCATAATATTTTGGGTTAGACTATTTGGTAAGTCATAAGATGAATAATAATAATAATTTTCAGTTTTGCACATATTATAGGAAGTACTTTTAGGGTAATTACGGTATCTATTCTATTGCTGTTTTCTATTACAATTTTTTTTACCTTCTTTACCCACTAATTTATACCATTCTAAGACACTTTTCTTCTATGGCATTTTCTTCGGAAATTACCCATTTCCAAGACGTGGCATTTTGAAATTAGCCTGACCTTACCTAATCAGACTACCGGGACCGAACCTGGGCAAACTACCGGGAACTACCTGTGGTAAAGTATCAGGAACTGACTGGGGCAAAATACTGGGACCTAGCCAGATCTGGCAACACGGCAATAGTCTTGATAAGTACCAATTTTTAGTTTTATTGCTAATGAAATCTTTGTTTTACTCTAGGTTAACATGGAGGAGTTACTATCGCTAAAGTGGAACAACCATCGTTCCACGTTCCTTCACATATTGGGTGTCCTCAGGGATAAGGTGAGTGTCACATTTTTGCCATGAAAGATCACTCTTTATATTGTGTATACCTTTATACCTTTGAGTTTGTCATAAATTATTCCCTTGAAGCATCCTCAGTATTTCCAGTCCAGTTCAGTAAATGGCAGTTATTATCGACATTGACTGGCCTGCTGTGTAAAACAATCTTCACTATATGGCAACAGGTTTGAAATGAGCTTCACCTGCTTAGTTGAAGCATTTGGCAAATGAATTAGTCAAATTGATGTATGTTATAGATAATATTGTTAACCCTCAACTGGTCTTGTGCATAGATCTTTCCGATCTTTCTCTTACAGTAGCTGCCTTTGCAGGTTTAGTTATGGAACTTACGATAAGGATAGAATCTTGGATCCATAGATGTCCAGATATGGATTTCTTAAAATTTTAATCACTTATTGTCTAGAGTGACCTGAAAGGTGTATGGGAAGGTTCTTGCTGAGATATTAATTATGGTATTGAGGAGTAAGATTAGGAATATAAGGGTGCTTGAAATTGCATGAACCAGATCTTTGCAATCAGATCAATAATTGGAGACGTATTCAGGGAAGGGGAAGTTGTATGCTGCTTTTGTGTATGCTTATGATGATGGTTTTGGTTAGCTCTTGTTGGAGAGGATTGAGGCATTCTATAAAGTGGCAAGGGCAGATATACTGGTGGATATGGAACAACATTGCATAAGGAGGAACCATTGTTTATTATGTATTGCTACTGCTTCAGGCCAAAGTTAAATAAATGCTGCTCCTTATATGGTGGTTCCTTATCCATTCTGCCAAGCTAATGCATATTATAACTCGTGTACAGGTAGAGAGTGAATTTGTAAGAACTATTAGTGAAGACATGAGACAAGGATGTGGAATGTCACTATGGCTGTTCTGTGTTTATATGGACAGCTAAGCATAGTAAAATAAATTTTGGTGGCAATTATATTTAGTTTGACATTGTGTTGCTGACAAGAGAGCGAGAGGAGCTCCAGCGGGTATTGTTGTGGATGATTTTCAGAGTGATTGAAATAAAAGGAAGCGAATTCATGCTCAATGACATACGGTAATATAAATGCAAAGCTTTATTTGTGAATTAATACTGTAATCAAATTGATCAGTTTGAACAACTTCTCTAATATGTAATGGTACAATTTAGTTACCCTGAACAACTTTTCTAGTATGCAATGGTACATTTTAGTTATACCCTGTACCCTCAATGATTCAAACACTGGTTACGCACCACAACAACACCCATTAATCATTCCTGTGTACTATTATTACTCGTATGTCATGTTTAGAATTTTTGGTGATTTATTATTGCTGCAGGGAATATTAGATAATTTCATTCTGTTGAAACTCTATTAAGATATAAATTTTGGGGTTGAATATGGAAATAGAAGGTTAATGGAAGAACCCTTAGGCTTCTCTGATTGATTTTATATTACATTGTACTGATTGTCTCAGTTTTGTCAGGGGAGCACAAAATATGAAGTTTACTAGACTGAGGAACTTTAAGAGGTACAGTAAATGTAGGTACAGTTGTGGCACATAGTCCTTGACCAGCCTTCCCCAGCCTTCCCCTTACACCCTGGTCAAGAACTATGTGCCGTTACTGTACAGGTAACTCGGTTTATGCAAGTGTATTTCCATTTTCTGATTACCACGAGCTCCATAATGCAAATATATTTTCAATTTGCCCTTTTATTACAACACTGTTTTAAATAAAATATATTTTGATATACAACATCTCTTCAGGAACATATTCCTCATTATTGATAAACCATTGCTATTTTTTCAAGGGGTGGGTTTTCTCGCACTGAGGGTTGAAATAAGTAAATCCAGAAAATAAAGATGGAGTAGGCTACCTAGTGAAATGGGTTATGCTCACAGCCGCTCCCTTTCAATCCCACAGAAATCTCTGGAACATAATTGTACAAAAGGAAAATTACCTGTATTGATTTCTCTGACATTGTGAATGATAATGTGTTACAAGTAGTTTGCATGATGATAACAGATGGGTAAAAGAAACACTATAGTCTGATCGCTCCACGAAGTCAGTTCAGGGTGGGGCAAGGTTGTCCCTTCCCCTGAATGCGACTCTGCCAAACTGACCACCAATTATCAGATTAATTCCCGTTTCCCTTCTAGCTAGCACAGTGGTAGAGTCTGCGGCTGCAATTTCTGTGGTCCAGTGCTCGATCCTTGCTCGGGACATGATAAAAATCTTTCACTGATGCCAGAGGTTACCACCCCTGTGAGCAGGGGGTGGGGGGTTTGAGTCGGCTGTCAGAGGTCTTCCTGCTTACGCAGCCATAGCCGATGCTGACTCGGGTCTCACTTGGGTGGAGAGGTCTCTGGGCCACTCATCATCCTTGTGATTTGTGTTATAGTTGTGTTTCATACAGTCTAGTGTGTGTTTCATGCTGTCCCATTGACTGCCACTCATTGGCGGACTTTAAACCCTACATGCCATCTCTCTCTGTTTATATATCTTTATCTGCATAATATATAATTCATTTATATTTATATATTTATTTATTTATATTCCACTTTTTTCCATACCACCTAGGAGGTAAAAGTCTACGTGTTTTTGTCAAAGAGGTTTTCCTCTGGAGGCCTTGATGGTGGGATTGCAAATCCATTATAAGCCTTTTCTTCAGAAAAATGTTTGTACAAGTTGTAAATCACTTCCTTTTCCCGACTATGCAGTACATGAGAGTGGGAGCAGTACTGGCCATCATGGATGGTGACCAGCGAGCAAGTGATCTGACCTACAGTATAGCTCCGACCACAGTGGCAATGCTGGAAAATAGCTCTGACATGTGTTGTAGAATTTATACAAATCATTATAATCCTAAAAAGTGACACACCCAATTTCCATTAATATATACAGAATATATGAAACATTATTTCAAATAGCACATAGCTAGCAAATAAGAGAGACATGTACTGAGGCTAATTTGGCACCGTGGGTACTTGTAAACGACCATCCCTGCCCCACCTTAAACGGAATTCGTGGAGCGATCAGACTATATATAGGTTTAATCCCAAAGGTTAATCAAAGAAATTCAGTGTGGATTCTTGCTACTGTTCATTTATTGTTATTGTTAAGTGCAGTGGTTCGCAAACTTTTTCATGTGCGACCCTATTTGGAATATTTCAAGACTTCACGACCCACAGAGAAATAGAAATAAAATTTGCATCATCTCCATTTATTAGATTACAGTAACGGTAACCAATATACGGCCTGTTGTAGCTATTAAGAATAGGCCTATTTTATGTGTGTACTCATTGAAATTCTTCCTTTGGGTTGCGACCCATAGTTTTAAAACTACCTGTATTAGTATATGAAACTAATGTTAATTTTCCCTTTTTCCTCCTTTTCTGACATTGCAGCAAGCATATACGGACGTGACGCTAGCATGTGATGGCAAGTTCTACAGTGTGCACAAGTTGGTGCTCTCAACATGTAGTGATTACTTTTGTGCCATGTTTGACAAGACAGCATGTAAGAGCCCTGTTATAGTTTTGAAAGATATTAAGAGTGAAGACTTAGAAGCATTGTTAGATTATATGTACCTTGGTGAAGTGAATGTTAGACAAAGTGACTTAGCCTCTTTGATAAAGGCAGCAGAAAACTTGAGAATTAAGGGCCTTGCAGTACCTGATGATGAACCTCCCAAGAAAGGTCCCGTTGCTTCTTCTCGGTCGGACTCTGTAAGAAGAGATGGAGGTGGTGGTAGTCCTCCAGCTAAGAGAAAAAGAAGGGACGAAGCGGAGGATGGGCGGGATGATGTTAGACCGCCCCCTCCACCCCAAAGTGGCTTGCATACCCCTCCTCCTCCCTCTAGACCAAAGAGCCCTGTTAGCCAGCGGTTAAGTCCCTCTCCTCTTAGAACCTCCCAACAAGAGACTCATGTGCCGGATGAACGTGATAACCGTCCCCTCTCCTCTCCGGCGGAGACTACATCCTCTTCTCATGTACCACATCATCAATCATCATCACAACAGTTGCCCCATCAGTCATCACAGTCATCCCTTCAGTCTTCACAACAACAACAGCAACAACAACAACAGCAACAGTTAGAACAGGAAGTCAGTAACCAATATAGAGGAGAGGACACGCCTGCCTTTGTCAAAGTGGAGATGGAGGAGGAGGCGGAGGACATGAACCAGGACTCATATAATGTGAGTGGTGATGGGTATAAAGAGGAGAACAGTGGTGCGGACTTAAGTGGTGATTTAAGTAATGACCTTCCGGAGTTCCTTCAGCAGGCTGCCTCGGGTGCCCTAGCTGGCACTTCTGCCTCTTATCACCATGCCTTCGCTGGACCTTCTGGCTTTCAGCCGGTGAGTAGCAGTTTATTTGTCTTTATTACAAATGAATCTTTTTTGATGGTTTGTTTCTGAAATATCAAATGAAAGCAGCAGTGAGGTAAAATGTTTATAATATTGGTATGTAATAGTACCATATAATTCCTCTGGGGTTGGATTGGCATTGTTTTAGTATCAGGCTGGCATTTGCTGGTTGTTAATTTAATGTTATTTGTATTTTTTTTTTCCATCACTATCATCTGCAGTAATATCTATTGTAAATTTAACAGTAGTTTGTTCCGTCAACTTAGGATACCTTGAAATGTGTCTTAATTGAATGCGCAATACAGTATATTATCAATTTTGTCATCTCAGAATCCTCATTCTGACAAGATAGTGTATGGTTTCTATACAAGAGTACAGTAAACCCTTGCTAAGTTGGATATCGGATAACTTGGATGCTGTCAGTGTCTCGGACACTTATAAATAACTCGGATGTATATCCGAATATTTTCCGGGTGCGTCGTCACAAAGGCCTACGGAGTGAGAGGTGACGCTAGTTGATTTTGTACAAAACTCGAATTTCCATCTCTATACCATACATTTATACCCTATATCGACTGACCATATAAGTAGTTATGCTTTAACCATAACAGGTATGTATAAGGAACTCAATGTTTTGAATTAATTAACTTTATTGCCTGAAAAATGGTGATGTACAGATAAATAATTGGCTGAGTCACTGCCAAGTGAGCCATGGAGTCATATGTGTCGATCATGACGGTATCACCACGGTGACTCAAGTAGTGTTTCATTATCAATTAACAAACTTGGTCTTTGCTCTGTCGTTATAGTTGACTGCATAGGAGATGCATCTTTAACGTGAGATAAGATGCGCTATGCTCTCGTTTATCTATAACTATGGTGGCTATAGTTGTTTGGATCAATACTAAAGCATGGGCAATTGTTGCCACCCTTTCTCTTAACAATATCGAGTTTTTCACGTAATGTGATGATCTGTCTTATTCTTTGCATTGCGACTAATATCACGTGAAAGCTTTCTCTTCAGCGTCATTGAAAGGAGAGAACTGTATGAGAAGTAAGCACAAAAATCGCGGGAATAATATGTCCGTGTGGCAACCAGTACTCCTTGACTGATAAACTGACCGATACCAACTCTGATTCCCACACTTCCTCATCTACCATCACACCACAGTACCTTATTTCATGTTATATATGCATTATTTAATAATTTTGGCAATATATTTCCCTTTTTGAGAAATTGTCATATTTTTGTGTGTGGCAGCTGTGTATGGGAACCAGAGATACAAGTGAAAACACAGGTCGTTTTGGTGGCGGGTATGCATGCAGTCAGTCGTACACATCAAATTTAAGCCCTCGGATATTCGGATACGGGTACCTCGACAAGGGTCTCCCCCCCCAATCGATCCGAGTTTGCGAATGTTTACTGTACTGGGTACATTGATAGACGTAAGAATCTTTGATCATGGGTAGGTTGTAGGTCTTGGTGCCCTAGCAATTCTTATATGTTTGTGCTTCTCATAAAATAATATCCTCTTATAGGTTTGATTGCAGTTAATTGGACAAATAAAAATAAATGGACAAATTACATCACTTTCTATATCAACTAAACTTGACATTGCTCTGCTGAACTCTTGGTGTATGCTTCCACCTTCAAAAGAACGTGCAACACTCAGCAGGCTACTCAATCTCATCCCTTTTCTATGTTACTCCCTAATGCAAAAGTAAACCGGTTCTCTTAATCTTTCATATGCACAACTGGTCAACTCTGGAACACTTCCTTCATTCATATTTCCCCCTTACTACGACTTAAACTCCTTCAAACGCATTATGTATAGGCATCTTAAACGAAATTAGGCATGATTTTGGGTCTCTTATTATTTCACATTGTAAGGGCTTCTTGCCTTTGTTCGTACTTTACTCAATACAGAAAATAAATAATTCGATGACCAGTAGTTAACCACACACAGTTTGCTCATTTAGTCAGGAAGCAAAACTAGTAGGTAGAAAATAGTCATAATACCCAGGTACTGTATAGTATTATTCTCAGTAGTCATATCTATGCAACACAGTCACCCTGATGTGGAATTTCATCTTTACTAATATGTTTAAAATAATGTCTACAATAATGTATTGTCTCTTTTGTTTTAGGAAGTGTCTGGTTGGCAAGGGGATAGTCAGTCCTTGCCAGGAAGTTTCTCTTCTGGGCTGGGTTTTCAGCCTTCCTCTCAGGAAAATCCACCAGGGGTGAGTGTTAACTTGTATTTTTAAACAGGTGAACTATTACCAGTTCTGAATTGGAATTTGCTAAAAGCTGTAAGAAACTTCATAGCAAAGTGAAAATTAAATTGCACGCTATTGCCTTTTGTGGTTGGAGAAAGATATAGTTCATGTATGGTAGTTGTTTTAAAACTTAAAAGTTAGAATATTTTTACTGAAAATTAATTGTATTAATTAGGTAAATGAAAAAGTTTTTTAAAAGTTACTTTTACAAAGCATCATTTAAATGAACTTAAGCTATGACTCTTTTTTGTTGGTACATTTCTTCCTCCTCAACTGGCTAATTAGCGAATAACTTGAAGCACAAAGTAATGCCTTATTAGTTTACGTATTCTGCTGATGTCTGATTTTAAACATTCACTAGTGGTTTGTCATCTAGTACTTGACTGAGAAATGCCTTTTTTATTCATTGGGGAAATAATTATATATTTATAAAGAGGAAATAAACTCTTTGATTGCTGTTTAAAATTTTTGTAAAAATCATACAATATGTTATTCAGCTGAGAACATACTCTATATAAAATATGTTTTTTAGCAATTAATTTTGAAAAATTTGAAGATTGGTCACAAGTCATCAGGTATGCACCACTACCATAACTCACTTCAGATTTGTTTCTAAAGTTAAGTAAATTGAAGAGCTTCAATTGATATCACAGAAATAAGAGAAATAAAATTTTTTGTTCTTAATGTGCTATAGTTCAAGACATCTATTTAGTGCATCTTGGTAATGCTATCCTGAAGTACAGGGTGAAAGTGGAAAGACAAATCATATGAAGTTATAAAGAACTGGTAATATTTCCCTTTGTTAGGAGGACTCATGAATTTGGCAGCATTGTGAGTGCTTTTCTGCTTAGATATACAGTAATTAAACAGCCAATATCAACTGTCCTACACAGCTGAATAGCTTCATTTGATCTGTCACAGACTTGACATTTAGCCATTTTAGTAATTTGAACACAGTACAGTGTCCTTGGGCAGTAACAGTAGCCCTACCACACGAATGAAGTTATAATTTTTTTTTTTTTTTAATAAAAAGGTCCAGTTATTAAATAGTCACTCAGTAGTTGGCATTTTGTTGGTGTGCTTAGAAAATGACATTGTTTTCAAGTGCAGAAGGTGAGAACTTAAGATTGGTACATACTTGATCAACCATTATTGACACCTTGCTGCTTCCATATGGGACTAATCCATCACCCAGAGATTGTGTGCACCATTGAAGGTGCCAATTGTCACCACATCCCTCTGTCCTAGGGACTACAAGGATTTTTCAATGCCCTACCTCATGGTACAGTAGCATTATCAGTTGGCTTAAGGTCTAATAGTAGATTTCTTGATGGTTGCTAAGCCATAAAATATAAAGTAACACATTGGAAAAATTTCCTCCAGGATTTTAAGTTTGACATAGACTTTGTGCAGACTTTATGTCCCAACCCCCCATTTGTTGGAAGCTCTTTGCTAAACATATGGAGGGAACACCAACTATTGAGTGGTTTTCTTTGGAAGAAATTTGGTTGAATGATAGAGATATCGGTATTAAATTTTGATTTACCTTTGTTTCAAATATTTATAAACAAGGAATTATTCATCCCATGCTGGTACTTTCAAGAATTAAAAGCAATATTTTGACATATGGTATAGACAGGTATTGCCACTTCATAATGGGGTAGTATCATATTCATTTTGTATACCTTTCATTCATGTGCTCAGATACAGTTTGATACTTTCTTTACCCACCATATAGTAGTACAGTGGTGGTGTTTCTGGAGCAATTGATTCCTCTAAACAATTCCAAGCTTCAGGCCACCATTATTTTTATTCATCTAGTTCTGTTTTGTGGTATACTCTGGGGGATTCAAGGCACTCATATCCCAGAAGTATTGTTACCCCAGTAAGGGCACATACAGGAGAGGTTGTGGACTTGGCAATGGAATGAAGACTCCAGGTGGTGTCCTGAGAGGCATAATATAAGTCATTGTCTACACATAAATAACCCTTTAGGTCTCCTGCATACAGACAGAGTATAACTGTATTCAGTATTATGCTGTGATTTCCTATGAAAAAAAAAAGCAACACTATTTGTGTACAGAAAGTTTAAGAACTCTAGAAATAACAGGAATATATACTAAAAATATGAATGGTTTTTCTAGTGCATCAAACTAAAGAAAAATGGATGGGTTATACATTGCATTATAAACTTGCTAAAATGTTCATTAGACACTACTTGGGTTTGCTTTACTCCCTTGTTATGATGGCAATACCTCAGAGTACAATTGGAAATTTTAGAAATTAAAATACTGTGTGTAGTGTGGCAGATCAAATGAGAAAACAAAGCTCCCTACCAAGGATGTGTGTAGAACAAATAGTATGGTAAATTCTCCAGCTGCTAGTGTTCATCAGTCCTTCATCTGTTGAAATGATTTGCAGCAAACTTAATATAGAGAATATTGTCAAGAAAGATTATGCCTTAAACTAATACAGTGGAGCATAAAAAGTTTGAAAGTTTGTCAACAGAATTGCAGTGTCATGAGAGGGGTATGTGATAAGGAATATTTTTGAATTTGCAAGTGTAAGTTTATGAATCATATTATCAATTAATAATGAAAGATGTAGAAGCCTGATGATTCTGGAAGATTCTCAGTCATAAAATCTTGTTATAAGTATTGTAAGCCCTGTCTTACATTATCATTTGCAAAGATTACTGGGAAAATGAGCAAAATCTGTGTTCCGTCCAGTTACTTGAGCTTTAAGTTTAAACATATTAATTTGACAAAACAAATGTAAACCTCAGTGAAACCCTCTGAGGTAACTGAAGTTCATGTAAATTGTATACCAAGTAACATTGCTCGTATTTATCCTCTCTTTATGTTGTGTGAGCATCGTTGTTCCTAAGCAGGAGACGCACCTGTAGAGTAGAAGTAATCTTTCTCAGTCATAGATTTAGCAGTAGGAGCCACTAGAGCAGGAATATTTCAAGCGTATTAGCAAGTGCTTTCTCTAGGAGTCTAGGGTTTGATTCATGGTTGTGTAGAGTCAGTAATGGAGTTCAGTTTGTACAATCAAACTTATCCTGACCACATGCTAGTTAAACCTAGCTTCTTACCTTATACTATCATGTTTGTATATATTTTACTGTCTGATGCAATAAATTGATTGTTTAGTGAAGCAGGAAAGGTTGAAAATTTGTTGATATATCTCGGTATATATTTAAGTGAGCAAGCTCATACTGTAAAAGTATATGTTGTTTTGGATCCATAGTAAACCTTGAAATATTTAGTTACTAATCAAAAGTACAGCTGTTGCCATAGATTATCCATGATACATGCATTTGGTTTGCTGTATAATGTATATAAAGTCAATTATTTTCCATTTTCCACGCTTCCACCTGTCAAGCACCTTCCTTGTGTGCCATATAACCTCGCTGTTGCTTCGCCTAATATGAATCAATCCAATCGGTCCATTTTTCCTGCCAACCCATACCCTCTGTCGCCACTATGACTCGCATTACATAGAAATGGTGAGGTGGATTCGTGAGATGGAAGAGGATGGTTGGTTTGTTTTTGCATAACTGTAGTTTATTGTTATTTTCATGTGCAATAGTTGTCGAAGCACTTGTACAGTGGGTGGATAGGATATAGGGAATTAACGGTAAGCACATGAAGTGAGTTTAGAGTTATATATTATAAACACAGAATCAAGGAGTACTTTTGTCTGTTAGGTATGATTTTCACCTTGCAGTTCAGTTATTTGTGTAGCGAGTTCTTGTGTTGATAATGTGATGTGATCTTTGACCATTTTAATATTGTTTATGGGCATACTCTTTGGAAAATTGTCTTTCTTATGAATGATTGTTTTGTTGTTGTGTGGATTTTCAAGTTTTCTTGGGTTAAAATTGCTATGACATCGTTCTGCCATTATGTGCCTCAGGAAAATCCTTCGTGCTTTGTTAAGTCTCCTTCCGTGCAAACTGAACATACTGTATTTGAATTGTCCCATGTCAGGATAAGTGCTGAAAATACATCCTTCATGACAGAAAAAAAAAGCAGACACTACTGGTAGAAGGCAGAGGTTGTTGAGAAGTGGAATAAGTTTGGGCTAAAGCTGACCTTTGCGATCAATCCATAAACCTGGTCTGACTGCTTTTCATGAGTCGTATAAGTTGATAACGCTGTAGAATACAGGAACCAGAATAAACCACTGGGATGGATTTCTATTGTTTCCACATACTTTCTGGTGATACACTTTTGTCTTTTATCACACTGCCAGGATATTTTTGCATACACAGTATCTTATTTTATGAGTTGACTGTGAAGTTGCTAAAAGTTGAGTACCCCATTTCCCTTTTTTCAAGGTATGGGGATACTGGGAATTTCATTTGATAATGAACCCTTTCTTGTAATGTACTTGGGTTCCGAGGTTCAGATGAACTGATGACAAAGTAAAATTTGTAATACACAAAGCCAGCATGAATTATATAATTATCAGAGTGTACAGTATAATGTAGATTAGTGATGGCTCAGCTATCATTGGAAAGGAAATTTATTGAGCTGTGCTCTGATTTTTTTTTTTTTTTTTTTTTTTTTTTTTAATATATATATATATCTAAGGTTTTTCTGCAGAACTGCATCCCATGTCAATTTAGGCCTATCTCCTGTACATACTTCCTTGCATCCAACTTTCATTTCCATAAGTGATGAAAAAGTTGTCTTATTGTACACTGCTAAAGTGGACTAGCAATGATAAAAAGCAAAACTTGGTTTTAATCAGACAATACACGAGCTTCATCTCAAACATGTAGTTCTGTTGATAGTTAGGTATTTAGCCATGTATGACCTTGCTGATGCCTGACACTTTTGATTAAGATAGATGGAGTAAAGGTCTTGGCCAAAAGACAGTGCTGTTTAACCACTTAGCAGGGCGCATTATCTATCGCGGCAGTTCTCTCTCCCGCACTCTTGGTCACTATGTAAACAATACATTTGTCAGCTAATAACTTTTAAACAACTCACGCTACATAAATGATACAGGATATTGAAGTACAAACTTTTAGCTGTCTTCTGATGTACTTGTGAAGACTAAAATTTAGGATGGGTAGCCACCTTACAATGACATAAACTCAAAATTCACTTTTACATTCTATTTACACTATATTTACATATCTAAGTAGGTTAGCACACACTAATATTGTTATAAAACATGTCAGAATCACATTTTTCAACAACAATATGATGTCACTGTCATCTTTACGTACATACTGCATATGTAATACTGACTGGTGGTGGCGGAGGTGGCTGTAGCCATGTCCCTGGCTACCAGCCACAGTGTTACCAAAAAAAAGAAAACTAGCTTATTGGGGACTGCACAAAATTAAAAACTGCTGTTGAATGAATGCCACACCCGCTGTGCTCTATACTTGTTGCTAGTGTCAAAATTTTACTACACCAGCAAATTAAGGGTTAAGGAAGACTGATGTACCAAAGCTAGTCTTGGAACACCCCTATTTTTTATTGCAGTTTATAAATTACTTGGCTTGTGGGTTCTTCAATGGATTGCAGAAGTTAATCGGTGGTATTTACTCTTATGAAATGTGGGTGGGGTTGGAAAATAACTTCTATGATTCTGTATTGTTTTGCTTGTTTTTGAGGATAGTAGGTGAATCATCAGTGGCTTGATCACGTCATAATTATTCCTTGTTTACACACTCTTAGTAACATTCTGTTCCACATTATCAGTTTGAAACTACTGTTTGAACAACCCTAGAAGAGAGGATTAGTAGTACGTACATGAAAGATAATACGTTGGGTATGGTATCTTGAGTAGGCAGGGGATGCAATTTTTTTTTTTTTAAATCAACTGATTTGTGCTCTACTGTGTTAAACAGTTTTTCTGATTTATCAACATTGGTTCATAAATCACAAGTTTGCTGCAAGAATATTTTATTTAATATAAATGTTTCTAAGGTGCTGCAATAATGAATGAATATCATAGTCACATTGTGTTTTGTTAAAGAAATCAGATATTTTTTAGGTGGCTATGCTATACTAGATTTGTAATGGTTTTTGAAGGTTGCATATTTTAATTTAGCATTATTTAATAGTTTGACAATGATGTATGTGATATAGTACAATATATTATATTTTACACAAAACTAACTTGGTAGATGGATATCAATAACTGATTATCTTTGCCGAAAAATTGTCAAAATTTTCATCTAGTTATATTTTGCCAATTCTTTTACTGAATAATAATGTTCGTTCAAAGGTAGCACCTCAAGCTATTCATTGAAATAAGGGATTGGTTTCTTCATAGATAATTCCTAATAACCCTTAGGCTGTCCCCTAAGAAATTCAATAATTACTTAATATCCATAAAAGATGACTGTGTTAAGGTGATACCAAAATATTTTGATAAAAAAAATGTGTAATATTTTAAAGTTTGTCATTTGCATCTTAATTGAATGCCACCTGTATATTAGGTACTCGGCCCAGGGAATTGTCGGGGTTGTCATGCAGGCTAATGTATTTTCATGTTCCATGGATGAAAATAATTTTTTGGTTTCTTAATGTTGTCATTCTCAGAATATTTCATTGTCATCAGAATAAAACATAATATATCATCTTGTAAATTAACGAGTGCAAAAAAAATGACCACATGAAGGAGTGCTACAGAATAACAGTAAATCACATTCATTTTTTGTCACTAAAATATCATTAATTTGTTCCTTATTGTTGCATATTATTTCTTGTATTCTATCAAGGAATTATTTATTGGAAATTTATATATGGCTACCTCCATTTCAAGAGATGAAAGCTTGATATTTGTATGTATGTCGGAAATCGTGTGTGTGTGTGTGTGCGCGTGCGTGCGTGCCCGCCCCAATAGTGAAAATATTTTCTCTAAGAGAGGTACACAAAAGTTATTACTGTGAGCAGGAGATTTATTTATATTTCACTTGGTGCTTACAAATGTTTACACTTAGATGTTCGTACGTAAAGGTAACGATAGGTTTAATTGATATCCGTAGTCTTCAAAATAAAATAAAAAAATTTAACTAATGAAGTACTGTATAATATTGTAAATTTTTTATTTCTTTTCTAAATTAATCTGGAGTATTAACATTTATATTTATTTATACGTAGACTATTGATGTTTTCTTTATGGGTGTATATGCATGAAAGTTAGAAACATTCTTTATCTTGTAGATTGCAGCATCTTAGAAGAGTATTTGATATATTATTTTGCTGTATATTTATTTGTCTGTCCAAGTTTCTTATACTGTCCATTTTACATGAAAGCTGGCTGTTATTGTACTGCGTGAGGTGGCAGATTGCCTTGGTTGAAGGGAAGTGATAAATGTAGCCTTTGTGTTGGGTAGACAGTTTTTGGGAATATTGATGTTGGAGTGAAAAATAGCTTCAGGATGTTGTTAATATTACCAAGTAGCAAAAGCAAGTGAAATTGTACATTGGTACAGTACTTCCAAAAAATATAAAAAAAGCTCCTTTTGGAAAGACTGAATAGTCTGGTGTTGATGTTGGATGTCTTTTTGAGGTTGAGCATAGCCATTCATCCAGTTGGTGCAGTAATGGTGATGAAATTGTCTTGCTTGACTATCAGAGAACACCACCAAGATTTACTCGAGAACATTTATAAATCGCATTTACCTGTTGGGAGTAAATAGCTGACTCTGCACAACTTGTTGCAGACAAGAATCGAGTGGGCTGTCCAACCCCAGAGTATGAGGACTCTTACCTTCGACTCAGCACACATTGGCAGGGTTGCTTGCTCCCTGTGTGGGAAGCTTGTGAGGCCAGCTAAAATGAAGAGGCATCTCATAATCCACACTGGACAAAAGCCTTTCGAGTGTCCACACTGTCAGCACCGAACAAACCGCAAAGAAAATCTGGATGATCACATTCGTAGACGACACAGCATACGCAAGGAATTTGTTGATGATCACTAGCTATACGTCTCTTGCTTTGTTCTAAGAAGTGATAAAAATATTTCGGAATTGAAATTGAAGGAAAATCAATGCTCAACTTGATCGGTCGGTCATCTGAAAGTTGAGGAAGTCTAATTGTTTACTGGAAAAAGGGTTCAGTTTGAAAGTAACTTGCAGTCTCATGAATATAGAATGATACCCACATAACTTCCAAACTGTTATTGTTGTAGATGAATTGTACAACTTTTCAATTTAACTGAGATTATCAGATACTCCCCAATTGCCTGTACAGTACCTGAAAATGGTCCCAGCCAAACTGAAGTGTTGTACAACTCTTGTAGACAAGGAGTACACTTGTTTGGAAGTTATTGTGGGCTTTTCCTTGCCAAATTGTACAGTATTTTTTTTATTGCACATAGACATGGAACTTGATTCATTTTCATATAAGAAAATAGATTACAAGCATAATAATTTTCTTGTAAGTGTTCATGACATGAGTTATACAGTATTACTGTAATGTTTTTGTATACATTTTAGTGTTGGATGTTTTTGTGAGAGTTCGTTATAATTGTGGGAAGTCGGTGTTGGGGATAAGCTTGCATTTATATATGAAACTTTGAAATGGTAAAAATCTTATTTTCTTTGTGTCTAGTGGGAAAAGGGATTTTTGTTTGGGAGCAGAGTATTTCCATTCAGTAGTGTAATACCATAGAAACACACACTGATTATGATAAATAGATGAATATACCTGCAAATATGCCACTGTATCTTGTGCAGTTTGTATATTGGGTACATGGATGAAGTTGTGGGTAAAGAAAATATTAAATATGTACATAATATATTACAATTATGGTGCTGCACTGTACAGTATATCTCGTAAACTTCTACAGCTTATTACTGGATGTGAATTTAGATAGATTCTCGTGTTATATATCACTGGTTGAAAGTTTTCATTAGATAACTTTGAAGTTGATGTAAGGTGTTGGATTGAGAAATTGAGAAACCGTCCATCACATTTAAGGGAAGATCAAGACGCCATACATTGAGTGATTAAATGGAAATTACTTTATAAACAGCTATGCATTTTGTCAACTGAGGAGTTGATGGTATTTATTATTCATTGCAGAGGAACACTGCTATGGTAGAGCCATACACCAGGCGGCATCAATGCCCATCTTGCTCAAAGGCTTTTGTCCTTGGCACGGACCTGAAACGTCATCTCCTGGTTCACACTGGTGAGAAGCCTTTTATATGTCCACATTGCCCTCACCGAGCCAACAGAAAAGGCAATATGGCTGTCCATATAATTAATAAGCATGGAGACACGACATCAGTACCCCTGCAAGCTACATTGTATTCCTAGGAATACTTGGCCTTGACATGCCTGTTACACAACCAGAAACTGTAGAGAAACATCTCAATAAGAGGGTGTAGGTTGGTCAGATTATCTGGTCATGGAGGTTTGAGTGCATTGAATTGGTGCTTTTCACTTTTGGCCTTTAATAAACACGTTTGGTTTGGTTGAGGAAGTCGTTCATGATAATCATGACAAGGTCACACTTGTTGCAGGATGAACGAAGGGAGCTGGGGAGCTGCTTATTAGATGAGGCTGATCTCAGTCAAGTAACTTCTCATCAGAGACACTTGATGGGCCCCAGTCCTGTTCCAGCAGGTAAAAACTACCCCTGCAAGTACTGTGGCAAAAGCTTCAACCACTCGTCTAATCTTCAACGTCACTTAATGATTCACACTGGGGAAAAACCATTTAAGTGTTCAGAGTGCAATCACACCTCCAACAGGAAAGGAAACCTTACTGTTCATATGATGACAGTACATAGAAATGCTGTTGGTGAGCCTTCTTTTTAAAAGAGTAATTTTATGTATAAACAAACATGTATTCAGCCACAAACTAAATAAACATGTATTCAGGCTCAAGCTGTATTTTTGCCTTAGTGAAAAAAGGAACATTATCATGATTAAGTATATAGAAAGTTCTACATTTGATGTTTTTAAATGACTATTGGGAAATAATATACATCTAATAAACCAAGTACTGTATACTTGAAATGCTGCATGTACTGTACTGTTTTGACCAAAGAGGATACATTTCCTTATTCAGGGTGATTCATGATTTCTTTAGAAAGTCAAACCTGACACTTTGCTGTAGTTAAGCTTTCAAAATGTAAGGCCTCATTCTGGATAGCAAAAATAAATCTTAACTAATTATGAAAGCTTATGCAATAGACCTTGGGCACTTGAATCTCTATATTTAAGTGGGGAAAAAAGATTGACTTTACCTGGAAACCTCTTTATTCTGTAAGCACACAGTCTGATGAGAAACAATTATTGAAAAGAAAAATTTATATGCTTGGAAGTCAAGGGTGGGGCGATAGCCAGTAGTGTAATAGTATCTTCAGCACCATCATATCCACTCATGACTGATTGATGGAAGGCTTACTCTTAACCTATAGTCAGACTAAGCGTGGAAGCAGTATCAGGTGTGGCAGGTAACTGTAAGCGCTGTTGCCACGTGTATACCAAAACAAAGCAATTTAGAGAATGGGAAAACAGCCAACATTTTCTATATACTAATTATTTCAATGGGTAAACTAACCTAATATAAGATGCCCAACATAAGTTTATTTTATTTATTTTTTTATTCACATTACCAACATAAGTTTAGATGTATAATTTTTGTACTGTATATTATAATGAATCAAACTTTTTTTCCACACCACCATAGAGGTAAAAGCCTTGGCGCGGTTTTTTTTATTAAGAGGTTTCCCATGGAGGCCTATTCCTCTCTCTGATCGTTAAGTTAATCAGACAATTCTTCATCTGAACTGTTATCAGATATATTGATCACGAATGAATCCACCATGTGATCAACTGCAATATCTAATTTTGCATCATTTATCTGGAGCTCCTCAGCATGCTTTACTGCCTGCATCCAGTTGGAGGGTGTGACCTGCAGCAATGCTTCTTTGACGAGAGGCTTGAGGTCGACCATCTTGAAATTATTTTTCTTGGCTATGTACGTCTTTACCTGTGCCCAAATAAGTTCAATAGGGTTGTACTGGCAATGATATGGCGGTAGCCGTACAACCCTATGTCCTGCTTCTTCAGCAATTGTATCAATCAGATATTTTTTTGCATTGCAATGTTTTTTGGCAAGCTCAAGTAACTGTCCTTTCAGTAATTCATTACTTGGCTGAACTCCCTTGTTAGCAAGCCAGTCCTTAATGTCTCCTTTTTTCCATGAAGTGTTTGGATGCTTTTCAAGTTGAACCGAGTGGTATGAAGCATTATCCATGACAATTGCCGAGTTAGGTGGAATGTTTGGAAGTAACTGATGCCTAAGCCAGTTCTCAAACACTGTTGCTGTCATCTGTGTGTGGTAATCTCCGTCGTTCTTCGCCTGGAAAATGAGCTCAGCATTGTTGATAAAACCGTGCTTGGTTCCTGCGTGGAGAATTATTAGCCTACTTCCTTTTCCAGTGGGCACCTTTATTCCCGTAGCTTTGGGGGAAGCTGTGTCAATCCAACACTTGGGAACAGTAAATTCTGGTTTACCCAGGTTTCATCCAGGTAAACAAAGCTGTAGCATGATAGTCGGTAGCGTTGCATCTTTTGCAGAAATTTTGATCGGGCATCAAGAACATCAGTTCTTTCCATCAAAAATTTCCTTCCATTTAACTTTGAAAATTTAAAACCAATTTGGAGCACAATTTTTCGAAGAGACTCCAGGCAACCATTGAAATTTATTTTTTCTTTCAGCTCTTCTTTGATTTTGTAGAGTGTAGGTATTTCTTTTCTTTCATAAAACTCTAGCATGGTCCTCCTTACCACACACTTATCAAATTCATCCAAGTTAGTTACAGTTGGAGTGCTAGTTTTCGTCGGCGAGGAGAATACTGGCTTTTCTGGTGCCTCCACAGTATCACAAACCTTGTTTAATTTGGAGCATATTCGCGTTACTGTCGCTTCAGATACTTTGGTAGCTTGTGCCGTGCGTTTAATGGCTTTAGCAGGATCTAATATGGGTCCTCGGTTGGCCTTCTCTTCAAGGAAATAACGATTTACGTTGAAAATAATCTCCTTTGCCTGGCTGTGAAGAACTCGGGAGCATCTTGGAGATGTACCGTCCATGGTGGATGCGTGACTCAGTCTGACCCACACACGTGTCCCACATTTGACAGTTCCACACCCTAATCCAACCTCTGGGGTCACATAGGCAGCGTCGCCTGGGCAGGCCTGCCACATATATATATACAGCCATCATCAATATCCCTAACGATAAATTATTTCTTTGCACCATATACTAATTTTAACAAATTTATTGTACAAAAAGTTGTTGAAGCTAATGTAGAATCATTAATAGCCTGATATGTGAAAATTAGCTGTTAATGATTTTGATGTTTGGTATATCAGCAATAATCACTGGTCACACCCGGTACTGCTTCCATGCTTGGTCTGACTATAGTAAGATAGTTGTTATAATTATTATTTTTTTTGTTTTTGTTTTTTTATTCTTATTTTTGTTTTGTACCAATTGTAAATTGAGTACAGAGATGACCTTTCTTGCTGTAAAGGCCTTATTTAATGTGGGAAAGTGCTGTTTGGGGCAGATAATTTGAGAAATGGAGATAAAGATATTGAGTTTTGAATCTAATTTGGCATAACACATGTATTGTGAATAATTCAGATCATAGCCTGTCTACTGCTGTTGATGAAGCAGTGCATATCGATTTTGCTCAGCCTGAAACAGGTTTGGAACACCGCTATTTTCAGTGTGTTCATAAAGATGATGATACATTTTGTTCCCTGGCTTTCTAGCTGATTGGAATGGTTCTTGTCTGGTTATAGCATCAGGAACAATAGTGCCATGTCATGGTGTATGCTCAACATTTAGGTAAGGTTATTTGACTTGAGACGGTGCAATGGATTATTGAACTTGGTATGGAAGGCGAAGATGAGATGATGATATTTCATTAGAAATCAAAATTACGGTAGTATATGGAACGGAAAAAATGTAATGACGAGATTATACAAGATATTGAATTTCAAGTGTGAAAGGGAAAAATACTGCACTAATGATTTGATTTAGTGTGAGGAGGGGAAAGATATGCATTAATGCAATGCTAAATATTAAATTTAGTGTATGGAAAGGGATGATGTCTGAAAATGCTGTACTAAAGGTTAATTTTTTATTATGGAAGTGGAATATATACGATAACGCTTCTCTGAAAGTTGATGTTAGAGTGTGGAAGGGGAAGGTATAACGCTACACTAAAAGTACCAGCACATTCAAAATCCATCTGGCTGTAAGAGTTGCCGAGAAGTTTGTGCCTGGAGTCTGACAAAGACTTTTCTTTTTACAGATTGGAGCTGAACTGCTTGGGAATGTTTGCAAAGTATGTGGAAAAGTATTCAACGGAAGGAATTGGAAACAAAATCTTAAGTATCATATGCTGACCCATACAAAGTATAAGCCATTTAAATGTCCAATTTGTCCTCACAGTTCTGCGTTGAAGTACAACTTAATTCGCCATATCCGAAATAGGCACTATGATATTGTCTCACCAGCACTCCAAACTCAGCCAAATGAGAGAGAAAATAATAAAGAAGTTCAAATCAGACCTGCATCTAGTAATCAAACGTCATCCTACTCAGGGAGTGACTTTCTTGTAGAGCAGTTGCGCAGTATTACCTCCAGCAGCCAGGAAGCTCTGACGTCATTAATATTGGATCAGAGATTCTCTTGTCTAGGGGCTCAGGCTCACCAGAATTCAGTCTCTCAGGTTCCTCTAGGCAATAATAATGAGAGTGCCAACCTCCCAAGTCGGGAAGTGTGTTCCAGTCAAAGTAATGATACAAGCTGTTTAGTCAGTGATGATGGAAAAGACCTCTTATCAATGAGCCATGACTTAAATTTACCCCCTAACATGGCTTTGGCCAATCCTCATAATCAGGAAGCCAGTTTGTCGCATAATAATGAAATGAGTTCAGGTAGTCAGCAGATGAACCCTCACACTACTCACAGTGAGAGTGCTGTGTTGAACCAAGATGGACAAAATTTATCCAGCTGTGAAATGCAGATGTTGCCCAACCAGAACCTCCAAATACCCATTGAATAAAGTGTTGGCTTGATTAGACTATTGATAGGAATTCAATCAGTTAGGAAGATGAAGAATCAC
This sequence comes from Petrolisthes cinctipes, assembly GCA_033782935.1. NCBI lineage: Eukaryota > Metazoa > Arthropoda > Malacostraca > Decapoda > Porcellanidae > Petrolisthes > Petrolisthes cinctipes. The sequence continues at coordinate 107,627 of JAWQEG010001264.1, forward strand.
CTGAAAGTTGTTACTTAAGGCAGTTATGTTGCAGGGGATGTAAATATGATGTAATGGTGCTCATGTTTGTTAAATGCACTTGCTGGAAAAGTTCTGAGTGTAGGTTTGTGTGTTACAGGGGGAGGAGGGAGTCATGCGTGTAAAGAGGCACGGAGACATGGTCATTGGGAGCCACTTGCCCTGGTCCCCCCGCACCCGGTCCCCCTCCTCTCACAACAACAGCACGGCTGGCCGGAATCACACTTGCATTCTCTGTGGCAAAGCCTTTGGCTGGGCCGGGGATCTTAAGAGACACATGCGGACTCATACTGGAGTTCGACCTTATCACTGTCCCCACTGTCCATACCGGGCCAATCAGCACCCCAACCTTACCAGACACATCAGGACCAGGCACACTCCCAGTCTCTCGTAAATTATGGGCTTGGTTGAGATTCGTTTTTGGCACCTCTTATTCTACTACAATCTAAATTGTCCTAGCCTAACCTGGAATGGTGCATTCTCTTGGGATTTAACCCGGGTAACCTTCCAAGATTTTGGTAAGGATTCTGGTGTTGTCTAGGAGAATGAGATGGTACCAAAAATCAATCTTAACTGAAGACCCAGTGCTGCTTGTCAAGTGAGTCCAGACCTGTAAGAATTGGTCTCTCCTGTTTTGCCAACAAGCATAGTGCAGTAGATGTAATAATGTAGCACTGTACTGTAGAAAGCTTTACTGTAAGTAGTCGGAAGCCTTAAATTAAAGCTGGCCTGTGGAATGAGTGCATTATTTGTTAGATATTCCTGTGATACATTTACATAGGAGTAAGATTATTGTTTGAGGAAAATGTATTTGCTGGTTTCACGTTGATGGTTGGTGTATGGTGCAGTGAACATAGCCCACTTTATCTTCCACGATTCTGATTTCTGCTTGACAGTTGTTGTTTGGTTGGTTTTGTATCTGGTTCTGATTATTGGTACTACATAGTTACTTGTCTCAACAGTTTTTATGATTTTTTGTCTTGTTTGGTATTAAAAAAAAAAAAAAAAAGGTCATGTGCTAGAAAAATCATGGACAAGGCATTGACAGTGACTGGTAGGATCATGCCATATACAGACCATGGAGAAATTATTGTTCTAGTCAGTGCCATTGCCATATCGTGACTTTTCTTGCTTGTAGGCCGGAGTACTGTGATGGCGGTGTGAAATTTTCCTGACAGTGCTTAATCATAAATAGTTTTGCAATTCAAATAAAAAATTGTGGTTGACATTGTTGTTTCCTATGCATAAACCTTGAAGAATTGAAAGTTGTGGAAGTTGCAATTCCGGTTTCAATTAATGCAGGAGCTTTTAAATTTTGAAAACTAATTATCAGCATGTAACCTATTTCCTCATAACTTTATAACCAAGAAAATTTAATTATAACACCCATTATTTACCTAATGCTCTGTATTTGAAGATGATTGTGACTAAAGTTACCCTCTCAAATTAAAGTGATGGACATAGACCAGAAGTTTATATTTAGTATTTCAGTAATGCGTTAATAAAGGTATATATTTAAGTGACATGAGAAAGTGATAGTGTTTGAGTACAGTATTACCGGTATCACAAAATAAGTGCCCAGAAATTCCTAAGTAATGTCAACTAACCTTCTTTGAGAAGTTTTTCATACAGTTCAGTATAGGTTTATAATTTAACCCTTTCAGTGCCTGATTCGCTCTCCCTCGCTCTCTATTGGAAAAAAATAGTTATATTCCATTTACTCTCCCAACCTTATTTATTCATATATTATGCTCATTAAAAAAAAAATTTGTAGAGGAATGTTTGTTCTTTCTGAATATGATGAAAATGATGAGCTGGACTTAAAATGCGTCATCAGGTAACAAGCGGTTGGATTTCTCCCAACTCAACATGCTTCATCAGGTAAATAGCGGTTGAAATTTTCCCAACACCCATGATACTGAAAGGGTTAACCATCATGACAGGTGGATACAGAATGCACATTAAGTTTTGTTGATGGTAAATGTTCTGCAAGAAGCATTAGCAAGGTGCATGAAAGTTGTGGTGTGACATTCGTTGTGGTGCACAAACCATATACATTTTTCTACTTTCTGGTTAATGAGAGATTGTTGCCACTATTGAAGTGTGTTAAGATAATTATTCAGTGTTGTGGAGGGGTTCATTCAGTTACAGTGCACCTCAAACCTTTGTGATGAAATTGACCATAGAGATGAAAATTAATGTGAAGCATATTTAACTTTGGCCTGGTCTTGTTTTTTAGCCAGGTTGTGTTAAGAAAGTATAAAGATAGACTGTCATAGGTCTGGGGCTTTGTGTGACTCCTGAAGCACACCTTGTGTTCCAGGGCTTTGGGGAGTGGAGTGCCTATACTACCTGCGATCTGGGAGTTGTAAGCAAGCAGAGAGGGGGCATCCAGCCATCACAGAGTGGAGTCTCTCCCTCCGTTGGTGAACTCTCAGATCCCCTGGCAGCTTCCCCTGCAGCCAGTAGGCAGCAAATTGGTACAGGCAGGCTAATCAAGACCACCAGTAGGGTGTACCCATGTCCAACATGTGGCAAGACCTTCAGTAATTCAAAAGACTGTCGAAGACATGCAGTAATTCACACAGGCATCAAGCCCTTCAAGTGCCCGTACTGTCCACACCGAGCAAATCTTAAGTTTAATCTGACTAAGCATATACTAGTCAAGCATAGTAACCCAGTGCAGTAAACACTGAAAGCAGCCAGCTGCAGCTGTTTGGAACAACTATTCAGATGTGTACAGAGTCAGGTATTACTGTAAATTTGAATATCAGTTCTTATACAAAGCCCTAACCTAACCTAATTTGAGCATTGTTAATATTGTTAAGTATTGTGTATATTGTAAAAGTATTGTTTGTGGTGCATATTTACCCAGCCACTTGAGAAGCAATCCAGCCCTACCTAGTGACCGTTACCAAAGTAAATATTGTACTGGAATATTAATATATATAAATGTTGTACAGTGTGCATCTTTGAAAATGATGGAAGGTGACAGGCCTGAGTCTGACGAGAGCATTTCTTCATTGCAGGCAGCGTTGGCTCTGACCTGTCCCGTCTGTCACAAAACCTTTGAAGGTCGCAACTGCAAACAGAATCTGGGGTTCCATATGGTGATCCACTCAGGAGAAAAGCCCCACCAGTGTCCTTATTGTCCTCACAAATCAGCTCTGAGGCATAATCTCCAGAAACACATACGTACTATTCACAGAGACATACAGCAAACGCTTGACCAGATCAGCCCTGATCAAAACAATAGAAATAATATGTGGGAGCCAAAATTTTATTGACTGATCACAATAATTAAAGATGCTTTATATTTGTCCTCAATTTTGATGTGAGCATTTTAGTATGAAATTTCAATCTCGAACTGCAGTGTCGTAGATGAGTATTTTGGTTCATGATTTATGTTCATTATTTTATACTTTCATCTGTAAATATTCAGTTAAAACATCTTAGTATGTTTGTATTGATTGTATTGATTGATATTAAAAAATACCTCTACTGAGGATTGTATGGAGTTAAGTTTTCATGTGTTGGTGTGAGTTACAGTAAGGAATTGATGGTGTGAGTGGGATGGATGGTTGTACTGGTGATGGTGTGGTGGTGGTGGTGGGTATCGTGTTGATGTTGAGGTTGTGTTGTGACTGTGGTGTTGTGTTGCAGGGCGTTGTCCCTCGGGCCCTGATGTGTCCCTTCTGCCACAAGGTGTTTGCGGGGCGCAACCAACAACAGAGACTGCGGTATCACACGCTCACCCACACCGGGGAGAAGCCTCATGCCTGCCCTTACTGCCCCCACCGTGCCAGGCTCAAGTTCAACCTTCACAAGCATATCCGGGCCCTCCACAAGGACCAGCTGCCCACCAGCTGAGTTGTCAGTCCTTGTGAGCTTTATCAGGCACTCCAGCTGCCTGCCCAATTTTAATGAAACACGTGACGTCGTTCTCATTTACAGTACAGTATTTTATCGAGACATGCTAGAGATAGTGTCATAGTCGAACATTCATCTGTTTTTTTTTTTTTTTTTTTTTTTTTTTTTTTTTTTTTTTTTTTTTTTTTTTTTTTAATCAAAAGTGGATTGTTGCAGAATGCAGCCTCTTGTGTGAGTTTTCCATGGTATATATATCCTAATTCAGGAAAATGGGCTTCAATAACATCATTTGCTTTGGATAGAGAGACAAGGCCAGTGAAAACATCTGAGTCATTCAGTATGTGTTTGTATAATTATGTCCAGAATGCCTTGGTACTTAACATTGTAATGTATGTTATTGGTGTGTGTTTGGTGATGTATAGTTAAGATGAAGGTGAGGCTGGTTGTGAGGTGGCAGCTGATAGCCACTCCCTCTTTGTTGCAGACGGTGGCGCCTGTGGTGTGTCCCGTTTGTGGCAAGAGCGTGAGTGGTATTAATGGCAAGCAAAAGCTAAGGTACCACATGCTGACCCACACTGGTGAGAGACAGTTCCAGTGCCCGTATTGTCCACATCGTGCCAGCCTCAAGTTCAACTTGAATAGACACATAAGAACTGTACACAGAGATCAAACCATACAGAGTTCTCCGCAGACATATATTGAGAATGTGCGTGGCATGAATATCCAGGCTCCACACATGGAAAATTGGAACAATTAATTAGTGGAGTAATTTGAAAATGAGCTGTCTGGAAGAATATATTGGTGAGAAAAGATGTAGTGCAGTGATGCAGTATTAAGAAAATATATAGCTGGTGATTTTAGTATGCAGTTTAAAACATCTGTTAGTTGCTGGGCCAAGACTTAAAGTTTGCCTCAACTGCATGGCAGACCTCCTTACCTTTATGAAAAGCATGATCGTTGGAATTGCCCCCGAAGGAATGAATATGTAGCGGCCCTCAGATAGTATCATTCTTTACAGGGCGGGGGTGGCAGCGGGAAGAATGGTGGGGGTGAGGTTGAGGCCCTTGCGTGCACAGTGTGTGGCAAGCTCATCATGGGACGCAACCGTCGTCAGCGTCTGCAGTACCATCTCTCCACACACACTGGAGTGCGCCCCCACCACTGCCCTTTGTGTCCCTACCGTGCACACCACAAGTTTACCTTGGACCGTCATATGCGCACTGTGCATAGAGACCACTTTCCTGTAGATTCCCAGGTTCCTCAAGGAATGCCTCATACAATGCAGTCTCATGGTGTTTCGCAAGGTGTTTCTGTGTTGACCACAGCAGAGTCAAGTATGGCATTTAACCCTGAAATGGAAGGAAGAGAAGGTGGTGACCAAAGTTGATAATGAAATTAGTACCAGCTTCAGTAACCAACTCATTGCAAATCTGTTGTCATCCCTGCTCAGATGTTATGGGGTAGCTGCCACTTAAGTACTAAGTAGCTAAGGTGTGTGGAAATGCTGGAATGGCTGATGTCTCCATTCCAGAACTTGTTGCCAGTGATGGGTGGTGTGGCCTCTAGCAGCGAGCGACTGTTGGTGTGCCAAGTGTGTGGGAAGGAGTTTCGTGGCAGAAATCTGCGTCAGCGCCGCGAAAGCCACCTGCTGACACACACGGGTCTTCGTCCACATATCTGCCCTCACTGCCCCCACCGCACTGCGCTCAGGTCCAACTTGATTAAGCACATCAGGGCAATGCATCGAGTTTCCCCAGTCCTCACACCAAACTCATAAAACTCTTAATTTTGTTCATGTTATCTCATGTTGACTGCTTGTTATCTTGTCATTTGTGAGTATTATTTGTAACGAGAATTGAATAGTATTAATAAAATATACCATAAGGAAACAAATGGAGTATTGTTTCACAAGAGAGTTTGTCTATGTGATAAGGAGTTGGTTGCAACGTTTCACTGTCCATAGTTGTAGTGATACACTTCAGGGTTTCAAGTCAGTTTAGGTAGCTGAGTGATAATGTTGTGGCAACTATTTTGGCTAATAATTATTTTGAACAATTTAATACACTGCAGTGGAATTACAGTATATTTAGAGCATATTACTGTACTACCTTTGTTGATACTGTACACCAAAATTACTTTTAAGTTTTGCATCACATTTTGTATTTTAGTTATACGGTATGTAATGATGTGAATAAAGATATATATATATATATATATATATATATATATAAATAATCAAGTTGTACTTTCAACATCCACTCATACATAAATTACACAAGAACTGAGACAGCAATACTGTAAATCAATCTTAATACAAAGGAAAGGAGTAAAGATGAAGTACAGAGGATGTATATGCTAGTGGGATGGAAATTGATGTACAGAAGTTATGATAAACAAAATGTGGATGTGTGTAAATTACCAATTGTGATAGAAATGAGGACAAACACATAGAGGTTGAAAGGGAATGGAATAGATAGGTATTGCAGGAGTAATGATAATATTTTCTGAGCGGTAGTGACATGAAGGGAAGGAGTAGTAGTTGGTGTACAAAGATAGGGTCGTGATTGAGTAGAAGGGATTGTGGGAGTGATATAGAAGGGATTTTATGCAGTACTGGAAGGAGCTTTGATGAAGGAGTGGGAGTGGCATGAAAGGAATTATTGCAATGGTTCAGAAAGGGTAGTGAGAGTGGTACATACTGTATACTATCTATAAAGTGAAGGGTCTAGTGTGGGTGGCTGTGGGAGTGTCGGGGACTGAGTGCGAGGTCTTGTTGCAGGGGCTGATGGGCAGCGTTGTGGGTGAGGAGATGCGGGAGTTCCTCACTTGCCCCGTGTGTGGTCGCTGCATCACTGGCAAGAATTGTCGGCAGAACCTCCGCCACCACCTCCTCATTCACACCGGAGTGAAGCCTTTCTCATGCCCGCACTGCCCACACAGGGCAAACTATAAGCCTAATTTACTGAAGCACATACGCTCGGTGCATGGACCCAAGTTAAACATTCCCATAGGAACAAACATAAACAGTCCAGGTGTTGTACAAGGGATGACAACTGGTCAACAAACGTCAAATATTTCTCACTTGTCTTCAAGTCAGTGATGCTAAAATCCCTACAGCTGTAATTGATAAATACAGTATCTTTTTATATTTTGAATATGTGCTTGGCAGATTGGATGTTTGCAAAGATGCTCAGATACCTGTAGAGTACATTTATTATCCTGTTGAAGTATTTTAGAAGACTTATTGCTACAAAACTGAATAGGAAATGCCTCATCATTACTTTCTTGAAGCGGAAAAGTAAATCCTAGACACACTTTGAAATGACCGGTGGCACTGGGCAAATTCTGACTGTTAAACCTTAGGCATATATGTTTTTGTTACCTGTGAGTGGTTTGGCTATTCTCTACAGTACTGTACTCAGTAATTTACTACTCGGTACCAAACCCTCAATAAACAGGACTGATTGGTGAAGCAGAAAGTCTTGTAGAGCCAGCATTCTAAATTTTCCTTCCTAATTCAGACTTAATGAATAAGTTAATGAGGAAACAGTCTAGATGCTGTAAGATCAATCACCTGGGCTTTTTCCGTTTTAATACAAGCTTTTCCTGGTTAATAGGGGGACGGTCTGACTTTTCACTATAAATAAACTGGATAATCTTGATTAGTAGGGAAGTAATATATCAAATGAATTTCCACCACATTTTTACCAAGAAATTTACACAAACCTAGGATTCTCAGTACTCCTTGGAAAACAAATAAAAGAAAGGTAATGAGAATTGATGATGGTGTTGCTTCATTCCCAGAACTATTAGCCCCTCCCAGGATCTCTAACTAACACGACCTCCAACCACAACTAATATTTTTATCTTGTTTGTCTTGAAGAGTCACCTTGGTGATATAGTGATAGATGTACGTAATTGTATTTGTAAATGCAGTAAAACAAGACTACACCCGACTCGATTTAACAGACACATTTTGCTACCGGATTTAACAGACACATTTTGCTACCGGACATATGTTACGCAAAACAGACAAAAAGTAGAAGTGACTGTAAGAGGAAGTGACCAAAAATATTTAATACAAACTCAGAAAATGTGTGTGTACTGTATGAGTAAAAACTCCAGGACTATTGGTGAAAACTGAACAATATTATGTGTGCTGTTAGCCACCCACCAACCCCCCTACCCTCACTACACTCACACTTAAGCCTAACCCCTTTAGAGTGATCAACCTCTCAATGGACATTGTCCTTATTTCTAACATGAATTTTGAAATACTGTACTGTATTTTGTATGTACAGTACAGTATTAATTCTAATTTCTTCCCTAGATCACATCAATTTTTAAGTAATGGACAAGGTTAAGCCCCTATTAGTCTGTTAAATCGAGAGTCGAGTGTATATGTGTTTTTGAGAGTCTGAGATAAAGCAAGTAGAATTATACCAGCCTCAAATACATTTTTATTCACCTTAAGTTCTTGCAGCTTATCTTTGGCTTTTTTTATATCTGATATAGTCTGCTTAGAATTTCCATATTCTGACACTGTGTTATTCTTGCTTCCTTGTTCATCTTCTCTAGGACTTTTTCAACTTGTCTTCTGTTTTTGCTTTGGTTTGATGCCAACAGTTCTTCCATTGAAAGGAATCTTTCATATCTATCTTACCTGTAAAAGAAATGAAGATTAATAGTATATAGCAAATCTTTTCCCCTTTTCTGTCTTGTGCAAGTTTCATCTATTCTTTCCACATGCCCATTCCATCTCAGAACACTTACCACTGCATTGTGGTCAAATGATTCACACCACACCTTTCATGAATCTCCAAAATTTACACATTATTGCATTTCTATAACCATCTCTCCTGCTCACACTCTAGTAGTCATATTCGTACCGCATGACTGTGTGGGTATGAACACAAGCTAGCTTAGAGTACCTATAATGGTAAATTTATTGCTAGCGGGTGGTAGACTGTCAGGGATGCCTTGGTCTGAAGCGTGTCCAATCAGGTGAATTTCTATTTAAGATATGTGGGAATTGAGACGGAGGAGACAAAGTTTGAGGAATTTTACTGTATGTGTATTATACATACAATGAGCTAAGGTTATTTCTACCTACTGGCTTGTTAAGGCTCGCGGAATGAAAAAATAGCTATTGTGGGAGCTTGTGGAGCTAGTTTTTGGGCTGCCCAGAAAATTGAATTACAGATATTACCTGTTTTGTTGCTGCTACTAGTTGTGTGGGTATATTAAGTTCTTTATGAACTAGAAAGCTGAATATGAAGATAACTATTTTGTGGGAGCTGTTGTACTGGGTAGTTTGGCGGCATGGAAAGCAGAATGGAAAGATAGCTATTGTGGATGTTTTGAGTTGTTTGGGGGCCAGGAAAGCTGAGGGTGTGTGTTTGCTTTGCAGAGAGGGTGTCTGGAGTGCGCCGTGTGTGGCAAGGTGTTCTCTGGCCGCTCCCGCAAACACAACCTGAAGCAGCATATTCTAACCCATACCGGAGAGCGGCCACACATCTGCCCTCACTGCCCCTACCGTAGCAGCCATCGCCCCACTCTGCGGCGGCACATTTTCACTGTCCATGCCAGCCTTGCCCAACAACACCACCACCAGACCATTCCCCAGCCAAGCCCTCTCCCTCATCCCCCACCTCCTCTTCCTCCCACTGCATTTTCCTTTTCTAAATGAAGTTGCAAATTGCTTAGGGCACAGTTATAGGGAAAATTTTCAGCCCCTCCCACTGAGCTATGGGAAGTATTTGGGGTGAGCTTTATACTGTACACTGAAATGATGTATAATAAATAATAGTTTGCTTGTACTGTACGGTTGAGGGACCTAAGGTTTTTGGGGGGGCCAGTAGGAGATTACTGATTATTCCATGCTGTACCATCAAGCAAATTCCTGCTGTGTAATTGCATTTTGATGATACAGTTGGGAGGAATAAGTAGCCTCCTGTTTGCCAAGAAATGCATAAGCCCCTTTGTACAGCACTGTACTTTGAACTTTTTAACTCCAAATTGGGTTTGACATAATAGTCTTTATGATTTTATGTAAATGGAAGTAAGAACTAAGTCTCCCAACAACTGCCTTATTAAAGATTAAATCCTTACATTTTCAAATGTTTATACCCTTTTCTCTAAAGACAGACAAACTTCATCTTCTCTTGTCTGCAAAGAGCAAAATTGATGATGTTGCATGTCATATGAACCTTGCCAGTATTAGTTGTGGCACATCGTTGAATGAGCAAAAGCCTTTAATTTCACCATGTATAAAAGGTTTAATTTTGCTTAAAATGCGATTAAAACTTTTGTCAAGGCTAAGGAGTTAAGAGTCAAAACAGTACTGTATGTGTTCCCAAAGGAAGTTAGCGGATGCGGGAATTGCATTCACATTCAAACTACATCTCATACATATTCTCATTACTTTCCCTCATCCTATCTTGTCTAGCCACACCACATGCTCCTCTCATGTATCTCATTTCCAATGCCCCTGTTCTAGACTGTTGCATCATCCTATTCCATGTCCTTGGTTATGCAACTATTTTTATGTGAATCCTTAAATTATGAGAGAATTATATTTATTGTGTGGTGCAGATAGAATTAAAGAATATATCTTGACTTAAGTATAAGCCAGATGTTTGTATTCCACTCATAGACTTAAATGATATCTACTGTGAGGGGTTCTAGAGAACATTTATGTTCTTGTTTGATCTAGCTGGGTGGGGTGAGGCTGACGCGGTGCCTTGTCTTTGCAGGCGGGCGTGAGAGGCAGTGGGGAGGCAGTAATATGCCCGGTGTGTGGCAAGAGTATCAGCGGGAGAAACAAGCGTCAAAACCTCCAGTACCACATGATCACCCACACGGCCCACAAACCCTTCAAATGTCTGTATTGTCCACATCGAGCCAATCGCAGTGATAACTTGAAAATGCATATACGCACTCGCCACTTTGGTCATGTTCAGAGTCATGGTATGGATTCCTCAAATGTTGCAAGGCCAATGGAAGGACCAGTTACTGGAAATGAATTGAATAAAGAATTGCCTGCATCAGCAGATAAGCCTTTTGATGGCATAAACTGCCTTGGAAATTATAGTTAATGAAGAAATGCTCCACAACTATGAAGGTACAAAATTGATTTTCGTGGCAATGTAGCTAATGTGGTCAAACACTATTGTTGTTTGGAACAAACAGAGTTACTTTATTGCTATTTCTGCAGGTACTGTATGATACAGTACAGTACAAGGTGTTGTAGTGATGTGTACATTGCCAGTGTACTGAAATTTTCTATAAACCATTGGAAGTTTGTATTATAAATTTTCTTCTCCACCATGTCAAGGTTTCTGTATTGTGAAGTCATTTAATTGTCCGTTGTTTTAGAGGTGCTTCCTGAAAATATATTGAGTGAAAGATATTATTGGTAAATTGTGAGTTACAGTTTGGAGAAATCGGTGGCCTCCAACTTACCAGAAACACTTTATAGAAACATCAGTGAAACAAATTTATTATCTTTGCAGTATCAGCTAGTTGTGTTTATGATGATGGCTTTTAACATTGATTGATATCATCTGCTTATGAAATTCTGAATACAGCTTGCATTGTTTTATTAATTAGTCATTAAGAGGGTTAACATCAAATATGATCCACAGATTTGGTTCTGTTGATAACTCCTAGCATTATTTGAAAGCATAGCAATAATCCACCCAAAAGTATTTCTTTGTGGCAGTTTGGATATCACAGGCCTCTATGGATCTGTAACTCTCATATTGGAAGAAGCCTTTCTTTCTTCACTTTAATTTAGTTACACAGGAAATTATTTCTTCCATAAAAATTCACGAGACCAATAAGATACCCTTTATTTTATGAAAATTATGGTCAGAAAAAGTAGATATCTGATGTTTTTGTTCATTGTTTTATGAACATAAGTAATATTGCTTTGTTGATTATCTCGGGTTATGTACCCATGCCACTGCACAAGACTTGTAATTTCAAATTTTCCTTAGTTACAAACAATTGGTTATTAAATGAGCCGTAAATCCTAGTGAATGGCTTCAGTTGTCCAGGCAATTATGAATTACCATTATAGGTTTGGTTGTGGTGTGATGTGATTACCATTATAGGGTTAGTTGTGGTGTGGATAGGAGGTAACCGAGATGGAATTTTATTAATACCTCTGTATACAAAGTTGGAGAATATATTTCAAAATGTGAGGTGTTCCTGTTTGCATTCCATTACTGCAGTTTGCTTCGAGTCTATTTATGATAATGGTTGATGATATGATTTGGTTTGGGGTCTTATGAATGAAATAAGCAGTCAGGAGCAAAAGTTTGCTTGCACTCCCTGCTAGCATCATGTTGATACTGTACTTCTATAGGCTGTATGTCAGAAGAGTCATGAGCTTGGTTATGACCAAGACAGAATGATAGTTCCACAAACTTTAATGGAGTTGTCATATCAGTCTTTGTCAGTGTGAAGCACATGTTATTTCTTGCATTATGTCCTTCTGTCTTCTATGGTGTAGAGGAAGGCAGGGTGAAAGGTGACAATATTGTTGACTTTTTGTTCACAATGATATAAAATTAAATGTGTAAAAAAACTTATATAGCTTAGTTAGAAGTGATGAGTACTGTACGTGATGCAGGCCCCAGCTAGTGAGAATGTTTGCTTGATGGGGTGGTGCTAAGAGGTGGGTATTCTCTGTTGCAGGGGGCGATATCCAACGAGGTGCCCCTTCTGTGCTTCGTGTGCAGCAAGGCTTTCTATGGCAGGAACAAGAGGCAACACCTAACCAATCATCTCAGCACTCACACTGGGGAGAAGCCATATGGCTGCCCCTTCTGCCCCCATAGATCCAGTCGCAAGGATAATCTCAAGATGCACATAAAATTAAGGCATCTGAATAATTTGCCGAGTAGTATGTTGGGCGGGGACGTAACTCCTCGATATCAAGGTTCGTCAAACTCTGAAGGTCACATGTAACAGTACTGTACCTCCTCTACTGGTGTGTGAACTCTTGGGTCAGTCACGGAAGATACTGAAGTACATTGTTTTGTGGCTACATTTTCCGTGTTAATTAATCTCTTTTTCCTTAATGGTTGCTGGAAGCCAGTTATAAATAGATGCTCCATGACAGCTACAGTGGAAGGAATCTTGGCAAACTTAATGATAAAATGAAGTAAATATCCTGAGGGGTGGCTGTATTTTCTTTCCAGAACACAGTCCCGCCACTGATGTGTCCAGTATGCTGTAAGGGCTTCCATGGTAGAAACCGCCGCCAGCATCTGAGCCATCATCTCAAGACTCACACTGGGGAGAAACCCCATTTTTGTCCTTTCTGCACTCACAGAACGAGTCGCAGGGACCACTTGCGGGAACATATTCGAACCATTCATGGACTGGATCTGGCTGTAAATTCTGTTCAGCAGCACCAACTCAAGTGAAAGTTAAAGCATACAGCAGCCCTGTCACAGGAACCATGTACAGTTTCACTAGACACAGACAGCCCACAGGAGTGCAAAGACAATCTCCTGGATCAAGGGCATGCCATTGAGCAGAGATGTTTTTCTTTTTCAGGGCATGAAGGAGTTCTCTGTGGGAGTACCCCAAGGCACAAAGGCTGCTCTAATGTGCCCAGTTTGTCACAAGTTCTTCGGTGGGAGGAACAAGAGACAGCATCTGCACTACCACATGATGACTCACACTGGGGAGAAGCCCTTCCACTGTCCTCACTGTCCACACCGAGCTAATCGCTTGAGCAACCTTAAAATTCATATTAAGACTAAACATGGTGTGATAGAATAAGCAAAGATGCTTCATCAGTGACCATTGTGTGTGTTTGTATTTTATTTTAGGACAACCCATAGTTAATCCCATAGCTTACACAGCTTGGTAAATACAGTAATCAATAGCTCCATAGCATATGATAGTAACAGTTTTTTTTTGTATTGTTTGAGATGTTTTAGAATTTTAGGAAGTATAACAGTATGTATCATAGTGCTGTGATATTTTCCTAAGCCTCTCATAATGTTTATAAACATTCATGTTAAAATATTGGTGGAGGCAGTTAGATAATTCCCAAGCTATATTTATTATCTCCAAAGAATTATGGAGTAGTGTAAATATATGCTGATGTTTTTACAGTCATTAATTAGGCTGTATTAGGTGGGTGATATTTTCATTAAAAGATGTTTCCTAGTGGTAAATCATAAAACACAGTAAGTTCTAGATGTAGCAGTCTCTTAAATATGGTTTTGTAGACAATTTTTTGTTATTTTTTTGTAAATAAATTTTATCAGATATTGACTTGTTTAACAGTGTCCTACATTTACATGTAAATATTTAGTTTAGAATGTCTTAAAGATTCTATCAAAACTAGTGAATTACAAACACATTAGCTTGTGACTGTTGTTCATTGCCACGTAAAATTAGGTGTAATGTACCCAGTTAATATTCTGTGATAATTCATTACCTTGGATATTAAAAGTGGTGCCTATTCTGATGATTATTTTTTGTTATGGAAATGTATTTTTATCCACATTTATATACTACATATGCACCAACCAATTACTGAAAAAATTTGTTACATACAGCATACTGACTATAATAAGTTTTTATCAACTGACCTGAAAGAATGGTAGGGGATTGAACTCAGGTGCAACACTACTGTAGCTATGGTCGATAAGTGTAACAGATATATTACTGCCATGGGTGTAAAGTGGTTGGTGCAGTTAATGCCAATGTGGATATAAATACATATACATGTGTATTGCAATTTGTCTGGATATAAATGCCCTGCTACTGTTGTGCATGAACCACTCTCGGTATTCAAGTTTATACTTGGAACAGCATGTCATAATTAAGTACTTTATGGTACAGCCTTTTTTCAAAACAAAAAGATTAATTCTCCCTCAGCTGAATTTTGTAATCTTTGTTGCCATTTCTTAAATGGCTTGAGTATTCAATGAAGCCTTATTTTACAATAGATAGGAGTTTTGGTGGCATTTGCATCTGGATGTATGTGCCAAAATAATAATTTATGATTTTTTTTTCTTAAGAATATTTAAAAAAATAAAAAGATTGCCCTGTGGCCATGGAAACTCTGCTTGGATAAAAGCAGAAGTGTCAGTAAAGCAGAGAGGTATTTACAGTGGTATGGGATTCGTATAGAAGTGATTGCTGAGGTGGGGAAAGACTCGTTGATGATCAGTGATGATATACAATAGGAAAACTGGAAAGATTAAGGTGGTCTTTATGTTTGATGCATACTGTGAAGGTTGGTATGTGTAAATAGGAGCTGATTACGATGATAAGTACCATATGCACGTATTGGAGAAAATGGTTAAGGACAAAGAGTATTGGTGGTGGTGGTGGTGGTGGCAGTAGTGGAGGGAGAGTCCGGGATGTGACTGATATAGCAGAGTTGTGTTGTTTGCAGGTGCCAGGGGTGGAACGTATAGCCATCTGTGCTGCCTGTGGTAAGGCATTCCGTGGTCGCAACCGCCACCAGAACCTACAGCAACACATACTAACTCATACTGGGGAACGACCCTTTGCCTGTCCCCACTGTCCCTACACTGCCAGACAAAAACCTCACATGAAGGGTCATATCCTGCGCTTGCATCCAGAAACTGTGGTTGAAAGGGGTACAGCTAATTCTGCTCTCCCTGGTCCACCGCCTCCACCTCCCCCACCACCACCAGCACATCACAGTTTCTTCAGCAAACTTGACATACATTAAAGGTGCATTGATATAGCAGCGTTGTGTTGTTTGCAGGTGCGGGGGGTGGAACGTATAGCCACGTGTGCCACCTGCGGTAAGGCATTCCGTGGCCGCAACCGCCACCAGAACCTGCAACAACATATGTTAACTCATACCGGAGAGCGACCGTTTGCCTGCCCCCACTGCCCCTACACTGCCAGACAAAAGATACACATGAAGGGTCATATCATCCGCTTGCATCCAGAAATTGGAGTTGCAATGGGCACAGCCAGTTCAGCTTTCCCAGACCCCCCTCCTCATCCCCCTCCCCCTCCACCTCCACCTCCACCTCCACCTCCACAACACAGTTTCATTGACCAGCTGAATATCCGTTAATTGTGTGAAGGAATCGTCATTTGATATCTTACATTTCATCTAAATGAGAGAACGACTATCATTGGAGGAGTTAATGGGCAGTTGTGTTTTTGTAAGAAGACACCATTATCCTTTTTTTTTTTAGTAAATATATAGCCACATGAGCAATTCTATGCAAAAACCTGATATGAAAATTATTGTCTTAAAGTACAGTACCGCAGTAGTCAATTTGAACATCTTTTTATCTAGGCTATAGATTTTTTTATCTGATAATATGGTAAATATGAATATGATTTTGCTGATGGATAGTTTTCTAAGTTGAAGGTGCCTCCTTTCTTCAGAATATTTCTGTACAGTATACTGAATACAGCATTTCATTATATATATTGCAATGATGCTATGAAATTGGATATTTATACTCCAAAAATGTTGAATTAAATGTTGTGCAGTACAGTGTTTACAAATATCTGTTGAATTTGAATAAAAAAACTCTGGATTACACAGTTCAGTGTATATAATTACGATCAAGTTACCCACCTGTAAAACAAACCATAGCCCAATGATTATGAGACAAGGGAGCACTGGGAACATAAATGGGTTGCTCCAATGTCTCACAATCACTGGCCAAGGGTTTGATTCCTGGGTAGGAGGAAACTTGCTCACACTGGATAACTGATTTTCATTTATGTGAGCTACATTGCCTTGCCTGTAGGAAAGAGAAGCATAGACCTAACCAGTACAACAGGACCATACAATTCCTTTACTGTACCGTCATCATCAAGCCCCTGAATTTCTTGCACATGATTCATGGAGTATTTTTTCATGTGCAGTTAATGTTGGCCACTCATGTACTGGTTTAACATAACTAATAATATGGCCACCTTTGACTAACAAAAATTTACTGTTGTATCCTATTTTATAAACAGTACTGTACAGTAAAGGGTGAATGAATGACTCACTCTTACCAACTGATAGGAGGGTTCACACTGGATATATTAAGTGTTTCGTAGCATTATTAGGGCATAGCCAGTGGTGCTATTTGTCCTCTGTTTTGCATCACTAAGCTAATGTTATTGTCTGGTACTGAGCAAGAAATTTTGGACACATTGTTATTTAGTGGGTTAACTCTGGGATGATGATGGTTTTCTTGTGACATTTTGAAGTTCCTGGTTTTACTCCAAGCATATCATTTAGGTCCTATGATGTTGAGGTTGTCAGGGAAAATAGCAAAATTGTTACCGGTTGTTTAAAGATTGAAACTTCTAAATCCAATAGATGAACATATGTTCAAATTCCACAAGGTGGCTGGAGATATTACTTGCATCTTGCTGCCATAATAAGGTGTGGGATATGGTAGCCTTTCCTTTGGTCTCTACATCTCAAAAGTTGATATATAGTAGAACTGGCTGTTACTCCGTAGATGTGAAGAGTAACCCAAGGAGTACCTAGCTTATTTCGAAGCTGTTGTACTTAATACTGTAATTATGGTGGATTACACAATAGATGCTTTCTCTACTTGAAGCTTTATTGTGTAAACAAGGTTAGGTGTTGTAAGATCTCAGTATTCAGGTTTGAAAGATATTTTGTGATTATTACCTTAATTTCATTGTTTACTCTGTATGAAATTGACAAGTTTTGTTTTGTTGTAGAAGGATGATATTGATAATTTCTACTCACGGTATACACAAAAGTTTTCTTACCAATATGTTAGTAACTTGGAGAAATTGGCTAGTGAATGTGATGATCTTGTGTGAAAAATAAACACCACTGACAGCTGGGATTCATTCACTTTGCTACTATGTTGAGCATTGGGGTCAGGAAGTGAGTAGTAGTATTAATGATGCTCTATCTAACAAGGGTCGAAGTCCCAGTTTTGTCAGTGCTGTTTATTTTTCATCAATATGTCGTGGTACAAAATTACCAACATTCATACGACCTTATATAAAGTGTAGTGGAGTGGAGGGTGGGTTGTGGCGGGGGCGCTGAGTGGTGTTGTGTTGCAGGGTGGCAGCGGTGTGGTGGCAGCAGCAGTGGCGCTGGTGATGTGCTGCGTGTGTGGCCGGGCGTTCCGTGGCCGCAACCGCCACCAGAACTTGAGCACCCATATGCGTATCCACACAGGCGAGACCCCTTTCCCCTGTCCCCACTGCCCATATCGTGCCAAGCGTAAGGCCCACCTCCAGATGCACTTGGAGCGCATTCACTCCCCTCGGGCGACGGCGGCGGCTGCTGCTGGCGGCTCCTGGCGTGACAACCGGCTGCCACAACCACTGCCGCCGCTGCCATCATGCCTGCCACCTTCACTCCCATCACAGCCACTACAATCACCCTCATCTCTCACCAGTCCCACATTTCCTCAGTCTACCTCGCCACAGGAAAAGCATGATATAGACAAATAATATTCTCAGGAAATAAAACTGTCATGTGGCAATTAAGTTATAGTGTTGTTTTATCAGCAAAGTCAATTATTGAAAATAATAGAAAGATTTTTGTGGTTTCTCTTGGTATGGACATTATGTAAGAGTAGATAAATTTACCTGCAGTGAAACTTGAAACAATAGGACAGCAGCATATTTTTGTGAGGAGGTTCTTCCCTTTTTACTGGTGTCATAAGAATTGTGTAGTAAAGAAATTGTGCTGGATATTGGAAGTTTAAGTGAGATGTGGATAGTCAAACAGTTGTGGTGGTTGGTGGAAGTTGTAGCAAAGTGAGAGGGTGCGAGTCGAGGGTTGACGTGTTGTTGTTGCAGGGGAGTGGCAGCTGGTGTGGCGCAGCAGTGTGTCCTGCTTGTGGCAAGGCCTTCCAGGGTCGCAACCGCCGCCAGAACCTGGCTCATCACGTGCTTACTCACACAGGCGCCCGGCCCTTCTCCTGCTCACATTGCCCCTACCGTGCCACACAGAAGGCACACCTCAAGCGCCACCTGGAGCGCCGGCACGGACAGTCGGGAGAGGGACTCCAGTCAGCCTTAAACTGTGGCACTCCACACACCCCACCACACCACCATCACCACCATCACCTTCCTCCTGACTCTACTAACCCTCCACATTCACCACCACCACTACCACCACATCAGGCATCTTCAGAGGACCAGCTACACCAGATGTTCACCTCTTCCCTTTAGCTGTTTCATTTCATATTAAGATCACTTGGATTTTTAAATATTGTTGATCTCTGGTCTTGTCTTTTTTTTTAAAAGATTTTAACTGAGAAATTGCAAAGCTGTAACCTGGAGTTGTCATGTTGAAAGTAATGTTTTAGTAAAAGGCATAAGAGTATAATTGCATATTCATTATTCCTTCCTTTTCTGAAATGAAATTACAACTAGCTTTGTGCCAGAGTATTTGTGGAATGTAATATTGTCCATGATACTGTGTGCCAGAAGAATTATATGGGTCTGCAATAATAACCACAAATATTCTAAAAAAAACACCCTACAATTTATATGAGAACTATGGATACTTCAGTGTAGTTACTAAGATGACCAATATGAAACATACAATTGAGGATTGATTAAGAGATTTAAAACGTTATTGGAAGCAGTTAATTCTCAAAAGTGTAAGTTTGCCATTTACAATATCACAGCAAGCAGAGGCTGATGGTTTTTTCTGGTTTGAGATAGAAAGGAGGGGAAATTGTAAAGGATTTCAACTGGAGGTGCTGTGGTTCTAAGAATATTTGTATAATTAGTTGAGGCTATAAGAATTTATGACTGCTATAGTTCCAAAAATGAATGGAAAGAGAAATATTATGACTCGTTTAGTTTACGAGGCGCCCAGTTAAGAGTCAGAGCAAACTGCAGAAAGCAAATACTGTTGTCATACGAAAGAGTTACAAGAAATGGAGGCCGTTGTTATTTGGAGAGGCCAATAGAATGAAAAAGTAAACTTCAAAGATTTAATGGATGCTGGTAAAGTTTAAAGATATTGGTGCTTATCTGATTCTAAGAAGTGAAAGCTGTTGTGGTTCTAAGGGGTTAATTGGATAAAGAAAATACAAAAATTGAAGAAAAGTGCTGTTTCTATGGAATGATGCAAAGAATTGTAGATACTGTAGGTGGGGTGCCGGCAGTGTAGGAAGAAGTAGGGTGAGTTCAAGACTGACGCCGGTGCCCTTGTGTGTTGCAGATGCCGCTGCCGACTCTGTATCACAAACAGGATGCCGTGCCCCAACCACAGCACCAGGACCACGAACCTCATCCTCAACTCCAACAGCAAGAGCAAGAAGAACTTCAACACCAGCCTGATAACCGTGCCAATTATTTCTGCCCCTTGTGTGGCAAAGAGTTCCATGGCGTGCGGCAGAGACGGAATTTAAAGAGGCACATGATGATCCACTGGGGAGATAAACCATTCCAGTGCCCATTTTGCATTCACCGAACAAACCAAAAGAGCAATCTGAAGACCCACATGCTAAAGGCTCACCGAGCACAGCTGGAACTGGAAGGGAACACAAATGAGGATGCGTAATAGAGAATCAGGGCCCATTGTTGTTCAGTGCGATGTAAAATAAGCTTGTTTGTTACATATTGATTAACTCTTTATTAATTTTTTGGGAAGGTTAGCCTTGATCAAGTGTAGCTGACAGAGAGAATAAATAAAAGTGTGATTTACATACAGTATGCAGCGTCCACTTCTCTCAAAATAGTTTGCCTGTGCTGTACGTAAGCAAATGTTTTTACTTTGTATTGTAGAATGAGCCTGAGTTTTATCTTCTGACTACGTTCCAGTGCTGTTCTGTACTCTGAACAATTATTATTAGTTTTGCCATTTTGATTCTTAAAATTTTAGAGCTTTGACAACTATTAAAGAAATCATTCCCACATTTTAGATTTATTATAATTTTTAATTATTTGTTGACCCCTGTAGTTGCTATGATACTGTGTTGAGGGATATAGCATAGAATTTTTTTTTTATTGCAGTACAGAGCAAAGAATATGATATTACAGTATTTACAACCACTTTAGATGTTGTTGATGCGCAAAAGAAATCCTAAGGCATAGACAATCTGACATGGATAAAGCTAATACAATATGTTGATATTATATACTAAGCGTGAATAAACTCTTGAAAAAATGTTATACCGTATATTTGAAATGTTCATATTTTACAATGCTGGACCCTAAATGTTAAGAACTTGTAATTTGTTAACCCCTCCAGACTGCACATTGATGTGACTCCTTTGTATTATTCAACTTTAACCGAGGCAAATTTTGTCCTTATGAAAGATAATTTTATTAGAGTTTTCAGCAACTTGACTGATGTTGTATTTGTGGGAGAGTATGGCTAATGAGGAGCACGTAGTGTGTATTGACTCAATGACCTCGCTGGAGGTAGCAGGGGGGTAAAAGGGAGGGGAAAACCTCAACTACACAATTACTCTAGGGTGGGAGGAAAGGGGATTGTCAGGGGGAAGGGCACTCTCTCTAAAGGCCAGCTGAGTAATGAACGCCACAAGAGATGATAATTTAAACTTTTTGTAGCCCATTTGCCAACATGATGGCAGGAAAGCACTGCAAGGCAGCTTGGGCTGTTTTTATAGCACACTGTTGATCGACAACTTTCAATCTGAACTCAAACCATTGGTCCCTTGGAAGTTTGTAGAAAGGTTTGTTTCTGCACATGTTTACACACACACACACACACACACACACATACACACACACACACACACACACACACACTGGCTGAAATTGTGACAATGAGGAAACCCTATTGCAGTCAATCACACCTTTACTGTACATGTTTACCCAAGGAATGTAAGAATTACCTGAATCAAAGCATTAACAACATAGCTGCCATAAAATTTAAATTATTTTACATTTTTCTTCAACTTACTACGGTATGTATTGATCTCATCTTGCATATAATATGTGTTGGGTTCTATGGTGATGTGAATGTTTTATAGATGTTTCTGCATTGTACAGAACGGAAGGTATGGGAAATACTGTACTGTCAGGTTAAGAATTTAATGAACACAGGAAATGTTTCATTGCATTACTGGTAATTAAAACTCCTTTGCAGTGGATTGTTATTTTCAAGTTTGAGGAACATACTGGGAGATACTGAATGGTATGCTGATGGAGGTGAGGGGATTGTTCAGTGTTGAGAATCTGCCTCCTAACAAAAATTATGAGAACGCAGCTTCTAGCTTCTACGCAGAAGTTCATGAGTTTTAGAGTATAGTACAGAGTGGCTGCTTTACTGCTTCCTCAGTACAGTACTGTATTAACTCTTACTGTGTGGTATTTTGCTTAGTTTCCTTCTGAAAAAAGCACAGTGCACTTTCAACAAAGGAAATGCCTAAAGAAAAGGTTGTGGTAATGGTACTTGTGTACTATGCAATTATTATTTGAGAGAATGAAATAGTAATAGGGGCTCAGACTAAATGTGAGCCTTGTTTTACAGAGTGAGGTGGCTCAGCATCATGCCTTTCCCCATGACGAGCACCAACCTCACCAGTACCACCAGCTCTCTCCGGGACCCTCCCCAGCCATGCACTCCATGGGACAAGATGAATTCATCAGCATACACTGTCATTTTTGTAACAAAGCTTTTCACGGCCGCTATGCCAAATACAATCTGAAGCGACACTTCATGATTCATCGTGGGGAGAAACCATTTATGTGTCCTTATTGTTCCCACCGCACCAATCAGAAAGGAAACCTCAAGTACCATATCTTGTCGGCACATCCGGGACAGGCAAACATCAAGCATATTGAACGTACCCAGTCTGACAACAAAACAACTAAGATATGAATATGTTACCTAGACCTGGTATTTTACAATGATTTGCAATTGGTGAGACTTCTCTGATGAAGACATAAAATACTTATATTAAGTTGGATGGTGACTGAGTACAATTCTGACTCCATTGTTAATGCTGATATTTAAGAAAGTTATGTGAACTTGAAGGTTGTTTCATTGAGTTCAATTTACTGTTTTATTGACCTATTGATCTCTTACCTAAAGTGAGTAGTTGGCCTTAATTGATGAAATAATAATTTGTGTAAGAAGTTGAGTGAATTATATTATGGTATATGCATAATTATTCGAACTGGATGATGAGAGGCTGGCAAAGGGAAAATATCTGAGTGGGAAGGGCTGAACCTGTTGTGGAAGGCATGAAGACATAGACTGGAGGAATCTTTATGGAGAAGGCTTGTGTGCTTCATGGGGAGGGTTATGTTTTACTATTGGCATTTTCAACATTTGCCCTTTATTATGCTCTAGTTTAATTTCATGTGCAATTTTCTTTTATTTGTCTGTTTCCTTGTACCGTCTTTGTCCCAAATAACCTTTATGACAAGGTACTGTACTAGTTTAGTATAATTAAATTAAATTAAACTGATGTGTGGTGGATTACCAATTACTCAATATATTTAGGGTGCAAATGATAAGTGAATTGGGCACCTCCAAGGAAATGGACCATGGTCAACTCAGCAGAAACTACCAGTTTGGTACACAGAATGTCATTCCTTTCAGCTACCCATATAATAAAATCTAGAAATATGAATGCTGAGAGATCATTCCCATACCATTACAGTATCATTATTGAGAGAGTTGAATGCTTGGATGTCGTTCTTATACTTCACCACTATCTGGAAGGTTAACTAGCTGTGTGGCTACAATAATTGTGGGCATATGATTGGGAGAAGGCAGCTACTTGACATGCCCTTTAAAGTATGGCACAGTGATGGCATTGACTTGAGAGGAATATGTTGCTCTGCAGACCATTCAAGAATATGACTTTTGTCTCTGTACTCTACGTGTGATTGTTCTATTTGTGTGACCTGGTAATGGAAGTTGTGGACTTCATTGTGTTGTTTTGGTTGTGTGGAAAATGTTATTGCTTCAGGGGGGTGAAGTGTTCTAGTCGTGATGTCTGTGAATTCTGTGGTGTTGAAGTGATGTTGGTGTTGTGGTGTGTGCAGGGGTGTTGAAGTGGGGAGGCAGGTGGAGCAATGAGCACTGTGTTGTTGCAGGGGGCGGCAGGACTGAGCAGCAATGAGGAAGACCCATTAAAGTTCCCCACGGCTCTCCTGTGCCGAGCTTGTGGCCGTCACTTCTCCTGCCGTGCGTCACTCCGCCGGCATCTCTGGATCCACACTGGAGTCAAGCCTCACACTTGTCACCACTGTAACTTCTCCTGCAATCGGCGGAGTAACTTGGAGCGACATGTTAGGCGACACCACGGCCCTCTCGACCAGGAGCAGACCATCCTTCCCTCTCCTCCCACTGAGCTTCCTCCTCTCCTGTCTGACTATCCCACACAAACCCATGTCACAACCTCAGACATAAAGTGGCCTGGGAATCATTGAAGAGGTGTCACTCTGTATGTTACTTAAACTACAGTGTCATTGTAGTTATAGATTCATCATATTACATGAGAAATGGCTATGTCATGGCAAAGTTTTGAGAAGGCTTCTTGATTTTTTTTTTATTAACTCAAGGCTATGCAGTGTGTAAATCACTCCTTGTTGACTCCATTATTACAAACAGGTGTATTGGGTGAAACTCCCTTGAAAGCTCTTTGTGATAAGCTGATTGAAATAATGATATTTTTTGTAAGATTTGGAGAGGATTATTTGCTGTGGAAAAATGCATTTGTTTAAAAAAGGGTACTAAATTAAAGGTTTTGTTGCATTGCATTTTGTTTTGATGCATAAATTGAGGGATGGAGATTAGTACTGTAGTAAATATCAGGATAATCCATCAGGGTAGTTGGTGTGCATGTCACAGTACAATACTGTAGATGATGGTAAAGAGCGGACATCCATAGTAAAGTTGGAGTAGTGAGAACTGGGTTTTGGTTTGCAGAGGCTGGAGGTGAGCGCAGGAAGAGCACCACAAATAGCAGCGTCAGTGGTGGCGCTAGGGGAAGGAGGAGGGTCGCTGGCTGCTGCTGAGGGTATGACAGCTGATGGCAAGCACCAGTGTCGCTTGTGTGGCCGAACGTTCACGGAGAGGAACAACCTCTACCGCCACTTGAGGATTCATACTGGTTTCAAGCCTTACCGTTGCCCGCTCTGCCCATACCAGTCCAACAGGAATGGAAATTTAGTCCGGCATATGGAATTCAAACATGGCCGACCACAATGAAAAGGATCTTTACTACTTTATAATCCTTAGATGATGGGAACTTCGTTTGTAGTCCAGTTAAATAGTCTGAGGTTTTTCTCAGTGAAATATTTAAGACTCATGCCATCGTTTATGATGCTGGGCAGTTGTGTGTGTTCTCATGATATGGCTAATTGTCAGGTTTGCCAGAGTAAGGATCAATGGTTAAGGATCAATAATTTTATTGATACATTCATTTTTTTAAGTACAGACTGTACAAGTACATTGTATTATATACTTATCATATTTTGGAGATAACCAAAGCAAGTAGTAAATAAAGAATCTCATATACTAAAAAAAACAAGATCTAATAAGAGGATAAATTATACTATAAATAGAAAGTTAGTTATATAAATTGTATACCACCAGTTCAGAGACGAGTATCACATGTGACTTTTAAAACTGAAAGAGGGGTTAACGAATATCTGAGCTACAGAAGATTTTTGTATGCAGAATGCCTGTACTAAAAAATATTAATATGCAATGGATGAAACATAAACGTTGCTCTTTGTAAGTACCATACTTTTGTTAATTTTAGCCTCCCCCCCAAAAAAAAAAACCTCCCCTCACTGAAAGCAGTACAGTACGGTATTGTATATAGTGAGACAAATTTGTCATTAATATCAAGTGCTGCCCTTACCTGACACACTCCTGTTTTATGTACTGTATGATTTTTTTTGTATTCCAGTTATAAACAAAAGCAAGATTTCAGTATGTAAGATCATCCATAGAAACTGGCATAAAAAACTACAGTACATTAATTATTATCGTTCAACATATCTTATAACTTTTTTTAGGGAAGATTATTGCACAGTACAATGGAATGGGCTGAAAATACTTTTAAGTCTTGTTACTAGAGTATTTGCAGTATTAACATACATTAATATTATAGTGTATGTTCAGGACATTATGTTGCTATTGTGTGTTCACAGTGGGCAGCAACAGCATAGAGAAGGTAAACTGAAATATATATAGTGTTTCTAAATTGCTTAAGGAGAAAACAGCTGACAGAGCTGAGACAACTTATGTCTGTGATTGCACTCTGCTCAGCACTGTCTGGGTTTTAATCTCATCTTAGTCAGCTGTGTTATAATAATACTGAACCACTGTACAGTATACCAGCACAACTGTTTAAAATAAGTACAGGGATGTATTGAGAGCCAGTGTAACTACATAATTTTGGGAAATATGAAAATAAAAGTTATAGCAATTACATTATGTGCTTAATTATCTCCATTATCAAAGTTGGAAGGAGATTAATTACATTCAAATAACATTGATGTTTCATTGTATCAGGCATTTCTTTAGTACAGTATATGAAAGTTGATGTTAATTCCTTTACTAATGAAAGAATGTCATGGGAACATACATATTCTTTTACCTCATATCTGTCTGCTGATTCTCATCCGTTCTTCAGTATAATACTTGCAATAAATGCTGATAGTTGTAAGGCAGCTGAAGCAAAATATTTACATATCTGTAAAATAGAAGTAGGCTCATTTTGAATTGTTGGAAGCAAGAAGTAATTAATGTTTTCCTTAAAACACAAGCAGTGTTAATTGATACTGCTGTATGCTCAACCTGAAGTAAATTTTTTTTTTTTTTTTTTTTTTGTAAAACTGGTTGCATGTAATGATAATGATATGCTGTACTGTATAGTATTATGCAGTAGTTGTGAATGCCACAGTGAAGTAAGCCACGGAGTAGAGTGTTGATAATTAACTTGAAAATAGGATGAAAATTATTTGATTTTTATATTTTTCAACTTTTTTACAAAATATTTCACTATCACTAAGTGTTCTATATATCCATATCAGTAAAGAGCAAAGTTCTGTGTATATGAGTTATAACCCAGCATATTGTAGAAGATTGTACTGACAGCTCAGATTTTAAACTATGCCAGACTAAGCAGTGTTAATACTGAAAATGAGCCTGGCATAGGGGAAGGGCCATATGCTAAAAGTCATAGGCTAGGCAATACTGTAATGATGTTAGTTGTGATGGCTTCATACTGAAACTATTGAACTGGTCTTGGTAGTGCCTTGCCCTTGACTTTTCTTGTATGTGGCCAGAAATCTCTGCCCCGTCAGTTGCGTTATTCAAATGAGGTGTGAAAGGTGAGGTCTGAGAGCGGCCTTGTGTTACAGGGGGGCCAGATGTGCCGCGCTGGGTCCTTCACCTCTTGCCAAACCTGCGGACAGCGTTTCCACGGTGTATACCAGAAGTACAACCTGAAGCGGCATATGAGTATCCACACAGGGGAGAGGCCATATCCCTGCCCCAGCTGCCCGGCTGCCTTTAACCAGAAGTGCAATATGAAGCGACACCTGGAGTCTGTGCATGGGATGAAGGCTGGTACAGGACCTCAGGACTCTCCTCAGATCCACCTTGAATTGTCACAAGGAACAAAACCTTCACTCCTGGCCATGTGTACCCAAGAAATGCACAACGTGTCAACAGCACACTGCCACACGATGGCAACCACAAACAGTCAGGTGACGGCAAGTGGCCAAGCCATGATGTCACACACTGACGACACAACTGCATCACAGAGTTCACAACACCTCCAGCAATAGTTTCAGAGAGAAGGTGAGAATCAAGTTTTAGCGGAATTCTTGTAATGTATATTGGAAAACCTAGGGAAGTGCATTGATTTGGTCCAAGTAACCTACAGTAATAAATAATAAAAGCTGTGACTCGCCACATTTTTCTTGTGCAGTAAAGCATACTGTATTCTCAAAATACGGCTCATTAGATTTTACGTTGAATCAGTACACAACAGTATAAGGACAACAAAGAGCGTTTTTTTCCTCAAGCTGTTGGAGTGAAGAATAATGTTTCCTTACTGACTGCACGTTGCTCTACCTCGTATCTTCTGCTCTGCTGTATTTCTTAAAAAAAAGCAGGAGTATGGATAAAAAACAAAAGTTTGAAATACAACTGTTGATTTGGTACTGTACAGTACAGTACTTACTTATTGTACCTCTCTTTGGGTATAATTTGAGTTGTTACTGAAAACCAGTTTACTTGTTGCAGATTTATGGATGCAGTCCTTAAAAGCAAAATAGAAGCCACCAGTTGGTTTTTGTGGGTTATCATCAGGCTTATGTTGTCATGTACAGTGGAGGATACTGTGGATCCTGTGGATACTGGATTCACTTTATTGAAGCCTGTAGTTACTAATACCTGTAGGTTTATGCTGTACATGATTGATGGAGACAGGTGGTGTGTTGCAGTGTTGTGGTGTGGTCATGTGGTCAATTAGTGATAGACCAGATTTAGGCCATCAGTAGCCTACACTCAAATAGTCATCCATGGTTTCTTTTACACTATGGTTAGAGGGATGTCAAGAGCCAAGGATAAAATTTTTTTTAGGTTATTCTCCATACCCAAATCTAGTGCAGTAGTAGTAATTGACTTTAAGTGTTGATTGTAAAGTAATTGAGGCTTTTTTATGTGACATTATCAGAATGTTCAACCTCATATATATGCTCCCAGTCTTTCTACAATTTTAGCAAAATCTCTTAAGCCAGAAGAGATAAAAAAACATGGGATCGTGACTGTATAATTAAGGAACTAATATGTAAGCATATTTGATGCTACTGATTCCTCCAAAGAAAAAATTGCCTCATACTCAGGTGGTGTGTTTTGTGGCACTCTTTGGAGGAATCCTTGACCTTTAGTTTGCCGGCCAACAACATATAGGACCCTTAATTTTGAGTAGCTGCTGGAACGGTAGTTGGATGTTTATGTAAGATTGCGGTCCGTCCGGTACTTTGAGAGAGCCCTTCCTGACCTGGGTAATTATTTTCCAGGTGGCCTCCAGAAATCCGCGTCCTCGGCCCCACTCGCATCTCTCCACCTCAGAGGTCGCCATCGCTAGGACACTCCTCACCATTCCTGACCAATCGACCCCTTTCTCTTCAGCCATCTCCTCTCTAAATACCTCACACAGCATGTCCAAGATCTCCATTCAGTCGTCGTCGTCTTCTTCCTCTACCCCAACCTCAACCCCAAACACCTCTGGCTCCTCCCTCAGTGTGTCGATGTTAAAGTTCTCCTCCTGCCCTGAATGTGGCAAGATCTTTCGTGGGGATTACCACAAATACAACCTCAAGAAACACTTGACGATCCATGCCGGGCTGCGGCCCTACACTTGTCCCATATGCAATATGTCGTTCAACCAGAAGGTATCCATGAAACGACACTATACTTCTGTACATAAGACGGTGGAACAGATAAAGTTTGACCAACATACAGGTTGTTAGACTCAGAACAGAATGGAAAGGTCCTTTTAAGGCACTGCAAGTGTCTATTTCTTCACCAGGAAGGCAAAAAATTCTTTGCATCTTGGCTGATGTACAGTAAATCTTTGGCAGAAATGGGTAGCACTCTTAGAAAAGGAGATGTGAGGCTTAAAAACATTTATGCAAGCTAGTAAATTGTTTACCGTACACTTACCAGTTTTATATTCAGTGTGAACTGAAATTTGTATATGAGACACACTGGTGAAATACAGTATATATTTTGGTATGTTAGAGCATGGCATTGTAGTTACTCAAGCCAGGTAGTGCTGGTGAATGTGATAATGTATGAATGCTAAATAGAGATGCAATGTAACTGTATGAATGGAAAACAGTGTAAAATTTAGTTCTAGATTTCCTTTTACTGAGCTGCATTAACTCTGATTAAGTATCATGTTATTTTACAGTACTATATGTACATTTTGAAAACAATGATTTTACTTTGAAGTGGAAGCTGCTGTTTGTATCTACTGTACTTCTACTTGTATACAGCACAGTGGTGTATATTTTTCAACAAAGATTGAACAGTGATAATGTGATTGGGCATTATTTATACCATATTGCCATACTGTATTGTGTACTTTTAATTATGAGTACAGTACTGTGCTCTTCGTATGACACAATTCCATTTCTTTAAACTTTGAGTGCAAGATTATGCAACTTTGTAAAGGTTGTTGTGTGATTGATTTACTTTTTATAAGTTATGTTAGTCCAAATTGGTAATATAGAATTTTTGCAGTATTTAGTCAAAGCTGTGAACCATTGGCATCCAGCAGCTTACATTACAAACTTACTTCGTACCTGTTGTTTTATGGCATTGAGAGTTGTACAAAGAATTGAGTTGTTGGAAATATTTGTATTTCCACCCTTATGTCATTCATATATGAAGGCATTTGGTTTTTCCAAGTTGATGGGTTGAAGGGCAAAGTTTATGTTTTGCTTCATACCAGCTGGTAGAGTGTCAGCTCTGTATCATTGGAGGCCATAATTATGAAATAAGGTAACTACAGTAGCTAAGTGCAGTATGTTTTAAAGTTAAAGATGATAATTTTGTTTAGTAAAGTTTGTCTTATGATGGGATTAGTAGTTCAATACCCCCCTCCCCCCATAAGAAAAAGAAAAAAAAAAAATGACGACATGATCTTTAAAGGGAAAGAAAGCATAAGAAACATGGAATTTAATAACATTTAATGAACCCTCTGAGTGCCAGTGTTAATAACCCCACCAAGAGGTTATTATTCAGTTCTGTTTGTTTGTACAGTACAGGATTATGGCCTTGGGAGAGAAATGGATCTGGTTCCAGGAATTATTTATATATTTTTAAGGAATGGGAGTAAAATGTTGGTGGTGGCACCTGTAAACTTTCAAACCTTAATGAGGATCAGTATTGTTGCCACTTGCCATAGACTGTCATTGGGTAAGATGCTCGGCCTCTGATATACAATAAGCAGTTACAGGATGGTCACCCTTGGCAGAGGTTTACAGTCTCTGAATGCTTTATTGTTTTTCATCGATATATTCTGACAAACTAGGTAATACTACAGTATTATGCTGAAGAACAAATATGGACATCAGATGTTAAATTGGATCTCGCTTGCCTCTATCGTGGCTAACTTCAGATAATTTTATATAACTCAGGAAAAACCACTGGCAGTCAAAGGATTAAAAGGAAAGGGCAATTGACTTCTATGAAAGGAAACACCAGAGTGTTCTTATAAACCACTACTTAGTTGATTGTGTTATTCTGGTTGCTTCAGGGATAGAAATGTCAATCAGTTTCAGTAAAGGTTTCTTATTTTCTTGTGAGTATTATTAATGAATTGATATAATGTTACAGATGATTAATATATAGTTCACCCTTGGTACTCTAGTTTTTAATTATGCAGTAAAGAGGAATATTACACCATAAGACATTAACCAGATGTTCTTCTCAATAATTATATATAATATATATAAATACTGTATACAGTGTGTTGTACATGATTATTTTTGGCTGAATCCTTCTGATGTAGTGTGTATAAATTAACTGTAGTTGGTATGTGAAGAGAGCTTATGAAAAGGTGCAGAGCACATGTCGCAAACTTACCAGAATATATAAATACGACAAGTAAGTTTTTATTGTTTTTTCATTCCCTACATCTATGCTTTTTAGACACAGTACACAATAGATCTTGATTTTTTTTTTAACTGTAATACTTAGGTGGCAAAATGTGTACAATGGTGGTTAACAAGGCAACTAACTTAAATTCTGCTGTCTATTTGCAGGTTCTAAATTTTTTTTATGAAAGAATCAACAGCCCCTTGATTGGTATGGGACCACAGGCTGTTGTCTGATTAGCTTATGACAAGGTGCTATGATTCAGTGGTGCCATCTTATGTACTGTCATTACAGGACAGTATTTCTTAAAATTTTAGGAAGAGAATATCATGTGGGCTATTGTGTGTAACAGCTTGTGTAAGCATTTCTCTATCTACAGAAATATTTGGTATACAGTAAAATATAGGAATCTAATATAATTGATAAGTGGTTACAGGTAGGGAAATTTACAGTTGCTAAAGTTTCTCTAAAATTTTAACACCATATGATTACCTAAATTGGAGCACCTTTGTCATACTGGCTGCCTGGGGTTTCAGGAATTGTTGGTATTTAAGTTTATGGTAGGTATAACACTGCAATTTATAATACTGTTTGCAAGGGAGAGAGAGAGGTAGTGTCTGATACCTTTTTTCTGAACAAAGTAATAATTCATGATATTTAAAGCTTGTGAAAATGATAGGAAACTGTTTTCACGGCCTTTATACTGTAGATTTAGAGAAAGCTTATGATATTGTATAAAGAAGGCTTATGGGAAGTACAACAAATATGGTATAGAAGGAATGCTGTCAAGTCAGTAATGAAAGGTAAATGTGTGGAAAAGCAAGGTGATGATACTGGAGAGGGAGAGTCAGTGTGTAACATGCAAATAGATGGTGAGAATCTTAAGGTGGTTGAAGATTTTACCGTGGAGTAATATTTGATAAGAGAAGTGTGTGAAGAGGAAAAGTAAAAGTAATGGGTGTAATGAAAGCACTGGATAGAACTAAAGGGTTAAATATAGAAGCTGCAAGAGAATTGAATGAGGATATAAAGTGTTAATGATTGTGATGAATGAGATAATAGTATACTGTTGTTTCTGACTTGTTAATAAGCTTGCATTACCAGTTTGCATCAGAAACTATTGGAAATATTTCACGTTGAATTATTCTTGAGGAATATTATGTATTGTATTTACTTCTGCAGAAAAACTGAAAACATTATGTTTTTGTATAATTCAGGAAGAATGCTTTATTTTACCTATTGTATGTTAAGTATAAAGAGGTTTTTGGAGAATGTTTCATCTTGCCAGATTACTTGTACAGAAAATTTACTTGTCTATTGAGTCTAAGGACATGATTGGAGTTTAGCAAGTGGTCATTATTTTGCAGGGGCAGGGTGAGGTCACGTTCCCGGGGTCACAGAGCGATACCGTCTGTCCTCTGTGTGGGCAGAACTTTATTGGAATCAACCGCAAAAACAACCTCAAGCAGCACCTTGCCATCCACTCGGGCCTCAGGCCATTTCAGTGCTACATGTGTCCCCAGACATTTGTTAGGAAGAGTCATCTAAAGCGGCACCTTGGCACGCTGCACAAGGAGAAACTCACTCAGTAGTTGTTGACTCGTATGTGTGGGGCGGTTAGGTAGGTAAATACAGTACATGTATCTCTTTATTCACCACACTTTCTTTTTATACTGTATTGCCAAGTCACTGTCATAAGGATTATGTGATATAGAATGTAGACCAAAATGTTTAAATCAAAGCATTTTAT
The DNA here is from genome assembly GCA_033782935.1 of Petrolisthes cinctipes. Classification (NCBI taxonomy): domain Eukaryota; kingdom Metazoa; phylum Arthropoda; class Malacostraca; order Decapoda; family Porcellanidae; genus Petrolisthes; species Petrolisthes cinctipes. The sequence goes on from JAWQEG010001264.1 coordinate 140,857, forward strand.
GGAATGGATAAGGATAAATTGTCAATAATACAGTACTGAACTGTATACTGTATTCCCGTAGATATTGAATAGGGGGGCACTGTCGAATTTCTGAAAAATCTTGGGGTCTTAAACCTTCAATTAGATACTGTATATTGATAAAGATAAGTACAGTACAGCATTGTAAGTTGTAAAATAATCTGATGACTAAATTACCAGTTTATGTGTAATTAAAATTTTGCATTGAATATACAGTATGTATGCTGTGCTGTCATTATTGGATCAGTATTTTAGCAGTATACTCTGCTTCAGAAATGTAAAATTACTCTGACGACAATATGTAAATGGTAAATACATATACAGAGAAGCTTAAATTATGGTTATTTACATTCACAGTAAGTAGTAGTAGGGAAAAATACATCACGAAGGGCTTTTCATATTGTGATAATTTTCTACATAAGTACTTTGGGTTTCTCAAGTTTGTTCCCATGATTAAATTCTCCAACATAACACTTACTTCAACATTTACCTTTCCTTTCCTTTCCTTCCTCTTTCACATTACCACTTGTTTCTTCCTTCCTTCATTACAGCTGGATCATGGGACTGAAGTGATTATTATTATGATGATTATTATTATTATTATTATTTTTATTATTATTATTATTATTATTAATATTAATAAGGCAATAGACTACATCAAATATGAATATTATGCATTCATACCTTGTGTAAGCAAAGGGGGGACTTCAAATATTTTCTTATAGCTAAATAATGAACTTGAAGAAAAAAATACTTTTTCTATTATTAATTTTTATCTCAGTTTTGCCAGAGTTGCATTGCAATGAACATCAGCCCTGGTACTACACATAAGGAAAAAAAAGTATATAACTACATTAGGTAGGCTATAGTATTGTACTGTACTCTAATATTCTCTTGAAAAGGTTTACAATAGGCCATCTTGCCAAACTAGTACATTCTTTCTGCTCCAATGAGATTTTGAATACCAGCATTGTATCTCGAGTATTTCTACATACCCAAAAACAAAAAAAGAAAGTTGTACTATACTGTACAGTATTCCATTACTTCATTGAAAGATTATGAATGTATTCTTGACTGAAGTGAATGTTGTTATATTACATTATTTGTTTGCATATTTGTTGTCACATAGCACGTTGACGCTGGCTGTTGTGATGGGATTGATGGAGTATTGGTGGTGGCAGTGATGGTGCCGGTGATAATGGTGGTGATGATGGTAACTGCGGATGACCTGAGACTATTTCCTGCCGGCAGGGGTGCGGCGGTTTCCCTGGTGAGGGAGCAGCATTGGCCGCCCCACCATGGAAGGATGAGACAGAGGGGGGCGAGGGCAGTTCCGTCTGCGGTGTGTGTGGGCGGGAGTTCCGTGGCAGGCGCTCCCAACGAACCTTCAACCTAAAACAACACTTGAGTATACATGCTGGGCTACGACCCTTCCAGTGTCCCCTCTGCTCCCACGCCTTCAACAGGAAGAGCCACTTGAAGGGCCACCTGCTGGCCAGGCATGGCACCACACTGCCGCAGTAGCCACACTTGGGCTCGGCAAGTTACCAGACTTGTCATGCCTCAATAATCGTCATACCTCTGTTTATGGTACAATACTAATACATCCTGTGAGCATCTCAGTGACATGTCCTGCTTGGAACTGATACCGGTATTTCAGTCTCCACTCAGAGTACTGGAAAATTGTGAATATTGATTTTTCAACAGCGTTAAAGATTAGTTTAATATTTTACAGTGTGTGCGTTTATTGTACACTATTGAACAGTATCTTAGAGGGCCAGCATATACTGCTGAAGTAATCTGTGCCTCCGGAAGAGTTGGATGCTACTCCTGCAAATGTTGTTGTGTTGTAATCATGAATTGTTTTATTTGAATCTCACGTTGAACATGGTATATTTCTTATATGTGGATGAAATCTTCATTGATATGGTTCAGTGCAGTGTTAGAAATAAGGAACTCCAGATTAAAATAACCTCTTTATACTCATGGTGATTATTAAAATTCATTTTGGTATTTGAGGTAGTACAGTACAGTAGGAAAAGACTAGTGCAGTTATAATGATAACATGCCAAGTACAGAGGTGAGCAAAAAGATTTATGTGTAGGCCTTCATCCGTATGATGATAGAAGAGAATGTGAGTCCAGTCCTTGTGTTACAGAACTCTGTGCACCACCATCACCACCACCTCCCACCAACGCTCCTGCATCCATCACCGCCACCACCATCAGCGTCCTCCCTCTCGCTCTCTTCCTTTGCCAGCTCAGAGGGTGCAAACTGCCCGGTGTGTGGAGTACATTTCAGTGGCAAATATCACAAGTACAACCTCAAGCGACACCTGGACATCCATCGTGGTGTACGACCATTCCCGTGTCAGCACTGTGGCCACCAGTTCAACCGACGCCACAACCTAGACCGACACATGGAACGGGTACACAGTGGGGGGGCAGCTGAGGAGGGCCAGCAGCACCCCCCTCAGTCCCCAGAGGAAGCCAGGGATGGGGTCAGAGCAGATGAACGACCCCAAACACTGCCTGTCAACTCTGTGACCTTACCTGCTGAAATGACCTACCACTCCAAGTAGACAGTGTAGTAAGCTTGGCAGACTGGGTAATATGCAGTTCAGTCTGACCAACAGTAGAAGAAATGTGAATACTTGTGCTCCACTACCTGTGCTTATCACTGCCAAAAACTAAAATTACTTTATAAAGACCTTTTAACTGATATTATTCGTGATTTGAAAATTAAAGAAATTTTTAAAGGGACAATTTTTTGAAACAAGGGCTCAGAGTGTTTAAAACTGTATAAGAATCTAAGTTCTCTTAGGAGAATGATACACAAAACTGGATGAAATTGAAAATGTGAATAGAACCAGGCAACTATGAAAATGTGAAGTGAAAACTTACCCTCATTATTTTAGAGAACAATAGATCCCATGGATCATGATGAAGTCTTTGTTATGGGCTGTGGTGACCTCCTCTGAGATGTTTGCACTTTGCAGGGGGAGGGAGGCTCGTATGGTTGGCAGGCCTGGCAGCGGCAACTTGGCAAGGCAGAGGAGAAGTGTCTGGTTCCAGCAGGCGCCCTTCGAGATGGAGTGGCCACTTGTCCTCTCTGCAACAAAACCTTCCACGGAAAATATCAGAAATATAACCTCAAAAGGCACCTAAGTATTCATGCCGGAGAGAAACCATTTTTGTGCCCGTACTGCCCTCACCGCACCAACCAGAAGTACAACATGCAGCAGCATCTCCTGGTGTGTCGCAGTCGCCCTCGTCCCCAACCCCAACTCCAGTCCCAGCCCCAACTCCAGTCCCAATCCCTATCCCAGTCACAACCCCTACCCCAGTCCCAGTCACAACCCTTACCCCAATGCCAGACACAACCTCAGTCCCAGCCTTGAGTCCACCCTCCATTTATGGTTCTGTCTAATGTACTGTATTCAGCCAGCCTACTCAAAGTGTACTCAAGTAGGCATATTCAAAGTGTTCTCTCTTTCATATTTTCTATCCAAAATTTTCACAGAAAAGGCAGCTATAATAGCTGTTTACTGTAATTCCTAATCATAAAAGGACACATATACTGTAGGCTTTATAACTTTATATATAGAGATGGAAGGAAAAAAAAAACCTTTGACAGAAATGGGATTGAAAGCCACACTACAAAGAGTACTGTAAGCAAGTGTGCCAACAAATGCACTCTGGTTAGTTACATGGTGAGAATTTGAAGTGCTTATCGTATTCTCTTCCTGGCATGGGCTCTAGGGCCATATGCAAGAAAAGTCTTGAGCTGGATGATGACAATGGCCCTGTGTATTGCCTAAGGAACCATCACACTGGCCATCATTATCACTCCCCTGTGATCTTTCCTGTATATGGTATCCAGTCAACACCTGGCCAATAGTACTTATTCTGTAACACCTGAAGCTGAGATTGGTAATTTTGAAAATCTTCTGGAATTATTTTAAACAAAATTCATTAATTATCAAACCAGAGTGATGAAAAATCATATGTAAACTTTGTATACTATATCTGTATTTGCTTTTGAATTATAACTTGTCTATCCTGTGAACAGTAGGAACACAATACTTTTTTATTGTACAGTATGGTATACTCCATTGAAGAAATCATTAGTCCTCTTATTAATTTTTTAATAAACTACATCAGGTTCCTTGTCATGTCATTTTTTGGAACAATGTACAGTCGGCCTCAGGAATTCGTACACAATGCATTGGTTTAAAAGTGGTCTTTATTCTGCACATACTGCAGGGATTGTTCTGCTAACTGATTCAAATATTAGCTAAATAACATTACTAGAAAAGTTTGGTGTTAGGAAAGTAATGCACAAAACTCTAGTTGTTACAAACCCTTGATGTCACTGGTGTATACGAATTCCTGAGGTTGACTGTACATCTTGAAAACTTGGAATGTAAAGCAATTGTTTATACAGGCTGTATATTTATTTGATATGATGTCCCAGTTTATTACTTTATCCTACTGTATACTATTATTTATGTATTTTACATACAGTATATTTGTAAAGGAGCACAGGAAATGTAAAGGCATGGAGGTAAATATGGTAGATGGTATACTACAATTTTGTTAGGAATTATGGTCACAGTAAATATAATATGGGTCACCTTACTTTTATGGAAATGAATGGAAACTAAGGAGACTTACTATCATGCATGTGTTCAACACACAATTACACACTTGTGAGTGGACAATATGTGAAGCACTTCCAGACACAACTTCTCAAGCACCAAACCATTCAAAAACAGTACACATATCCTCTATTAGTAACATTGTGGTGATTAGTTTCCTGGAATAGTTTGGAGGAATCAGTAGACCTCTAGTTTGCCAAAATGAGGCTCACCCCTTAATACTTCCTCCATTTGTTATTTTTACAGACTTAAATGAGACACAACAGCTATAGTACAAGACCACTTCTTAGAGTGATTGATAATGGTTGGTGGGGCGTATACAAATTTATAAAAAATGCAATTGAACTGTAGGAAGGGATTGTATTTGAAGTGAGCTCTTTTTTTTAATACTTTATTTTTTGCATTAGTCATCCAGTATATTATGTGCTTTATGCTTTGATTAATATACAGCACAGGCATGTTTACATTTTTTATGAAAATTTTTTATTGTATTTTTCTAAGTGTGTGAGTGCTGTGTTCACCTAATGGTGGCTAATATATTACTTTCTTTTGTTGTTAAAATTCTGCCTTGGCCAGCCCTTAACCCCTCCCTTATGCAATTCCTCTACCCCCCACTGCAATTCGAGCTCAATTTGTCAAGTGGTGAATAAATATGTATGTTTGGTGGAAGGGAGGAAAGAGGAGTTCCACTACCCACCTCTACCCTCATCACATGGCCTGTAAGGTGGGAGGAGGAGAGACATTGATAGGGAGTCCAGGACATAAATTGGAGTGAGTAGAGAGGCTTCAACCAACCTTTTAACAAGGTTGTTTTGACTCTATAGTATCTCACACCACCATGTGCTGTTTATGTGACTGTCCAGTTTCCTATGAATTATTAGCGATTGTCAGTCATAGAAAGTTATTGGCACTTTTCCATGCCTAATGATCTCCAAATTTCATAAGGCAGGGGTTAAGGGGTAATTCCATAAGGGAACAAAGCATCAATGCATATGAATGAGTGAATTAATGTATGTATATATGTATATATATATACAATAAATGATTTATTATAGTCAGTCATGGGCTGGTGTTAGTAAATATCCAAGATAGATCATATAAATTCTTTTTATCTTTTCCTCAAGAATGAATTTGCCAAACATTTATAAAGCTAAGCAGAGTTCCTTGCATCTACATAGAAGTGTCTTGCTGAAGCATAGCAACAACTCATTGGATGTTGAAACCCCTTCAGCATAAGACTATATCCCTTGTACAGACAGACAGTTTATCTCCACTGAGGGAGGGCAAAGGGTTGCCAGATAAAGTAGGATTTCATACACAGTTGCTTTGTACATCTACAGAATTATTGTTTGGTTGATCTTAGGTACTGTTTAACTCATGGCTGGTGCTGTGTTGTTGGATCCTTTGAATCACAATGCAAAAATAAAGATGCAGTTTGTGGTCTACAGCAGAAAGTGTATGACTCTAGAGTTACTGGGTGATCATATATTTAAGGGAAAACCCACTTATACAATGCAGTACTGTACCTACGTTGTCATTACAGACCGAATATATGTATTATATACTGTATAGTACCTTCCCAGGGCTGTGAAGTTCTGAGACCTGGTAGCATATATGAATCTATAAAGTACTGTCATATTTTATACCCACCCTACTAGTACAGAGGTTTACTGTGTTGTTTACATACTAACACAAGTGGTAGACCTTAGTGGTCACTTTGAGCTCTATGAACAACACAGTAGCCATATGTACTTGGTGGACAGAACTTATAGCTTGTGACTACATAATTATGTTAGAGAACATATTGTGTTTATAGTTATGCAATAAATCCTTACATTCATGATGAGTAAGTTTCTGTGACCCTTGTTCCAAAGTTGAATGAAATTCCTTCTTTGCATCACATAAGGAAATTAAAACTTTACTCTATCCTTAAATGAAAAAACAAAGTTCCAAGAAGAAACTGTGTTAATGTCACATGGTTGAATAAATGAAGGATAGTCATCTCAACATACTGTATAGTTATCTCAACAATCCAAATTCAGTAAATTTTTATAATATAAGACAGGATGTACTGAGTGGATAATGGAGCTGTGATTGTAGTACAGTAGTAGTGTACAGTAGTATGATATTCACAAATTAAGCAACACCAATCTCAATAATAATGTTCACATATTATCAGGTTACCAAGGCAATATAAAAAACTTTACATGGACATCTGAGTCAATCCACAAAGAATTAACATTTCAGAGACAGATATACTGGTGAATAAATAACAGGTTGGTAACTGAAAAGTTCCTAATTTCATGGAGTACAGTATATCTTTCAAGCAAGTAAAGCATCCATTATCTTGTATTTTCCAACTTGATGGAAACTCGAAATACTTGTGTCCACATAATTTAAAAAGTAATTACAGGTACTGAGATTGGGTTGTAAAGCATCCATTATCTCATATTTTCCAACTTTATATCAAATTGCACTTAACATTATATTTGTAGTGCAGTCTTAGTGTATAGCCTACTTTATTGGAGAGGAGTGACTTAGATTTTATTCTTAGATAATTTTTTTAGTTTGTACTAAGGAGTGGGAGTCATTTGTCTTTGTGAATGATGTACAGCTCTGACATGTTGCATAAGCAGCATTAATAGTATGCAAAATAGTAAATATCTAGTTCTTCTGTTGATTGCACTCATTTATAAGAAGTGAAATGTTGGTCTTGCAATGAAAGTAAAGGGGTGCAAATTTTTAGTTGAGAGGAAAGCAATGTTAAAGGTGCAAGAGAAACTAGTGTGAGAATGGGAAAGGCTGAAGCGTGTGTTCTCGCCGGCAGGGAGGCGAAGGTGACAGCGGAGACGGTAGCAGGGACGTGTGCAGGGCCAGTGTTCAGTGCCCCGTTTGTGGACGACAATTCCAAGGCACCAAAAGAAACTATCTCCTCAACCGCCACTTTCAGATTCACACTGGGGAGAAGCCCTATCAATGCCCACACTGCTCTCACCGTGCCAATCGTAAGAGTAACCTAAAAATGCACATCGAGTCTCGACATGGGTCTCACTATTACAGCAGAAGTCAAGTGCCTGAGGTGGCAAGTTTGGGACAAGATTCCTCCTCATTGGGATTCCTGGAGTCCAGCACCAGCTCACAGGGTACTCAACAACAGGACCAGAATGCCATATTATCCCGCAATCAAATCCAACAGGAAGATTCGGGCCATTCACTCCAGCATCCAGGGAAAGATGACAGAGGAGTGGAGGGCATGGCAAGGGAGGCACGTCACAGGATGGATGACAAGAGTGACTACCGGGCCACCAACCAACTTAGTTCGAGTGGACACAATCCTCATCACCACCAACAACAACAACAACCCACCTTCAACCCATTCTCTGATTTTATGAGTGACCAATGACATTTCACTTAAGGAAAGTCGGACTACCTCTTTGTAAAGTACAGACTATAGGATCAGAAATATTAAAATGTTTTCTCAGTGGACTGAGCAATGCCATTTGCAACTATATCTGTGATGTGAATACCTACAAAATATCAAATATATTCACTAAATACAATATGATAACAATCTTGGGTAATAGCAATATGATGATTTTCTTGGTTACAATGAGAAAAGGTGTCGTCATTACCAGATCTTTTACTTTCACTGCTTTAAATGATACAATCAAACATTGTCTTGTAGCTATTAAATATTTTTTTTATTGATAATAAAACAGCATTTTCTTATCTGTTAGCCTATAATATAGTACCTGGTATCAGTATTGGCTCTGTATTTGGAATACAAAACAGTTGTATTGTCATTTTTAGTTTGTTTTTAACTGTGAATATGGTTATCAGTAAAACATAATTCATTCTTTAACTTGTTTTTTAGAGGTCACTTTATTTGTTTATTTGTTACACAAATTGTATTGTCATTTTTAGTTTGTTTTTAAGTGTGAATATGGTTATCAATAAAACATAATTCATTATTTAACATATTTTTTAGAGGTCACTTTATTTATTTATTTGTTACACAAGTGAGGTGGCTCGTGCATGACTTGCGGTTTCAATATTAGGAAATGTAGCCTCTCATTTAGTAACCGTTTCTCTGGTATACTGTATAAATCTTTCTTTTACTCCACTAACTGTTTATATATTGTGGAAATTTTACTGGCAGGATGATATATGCAGTGTCATTTGCTCCATCAAATGTACCGCTATTTAGTATTTCACAGGAGTTATTAAAGTTACAAAATAGAGTAATGTTTCATGTATAACCTTCATTAACATATTTATGCTACAGATGGTAGAAGAAGAGACAGTAATGCTCTTTTAGTACCAAGCAGTTAAAGTCATGTGGTACTGAATCAAAATAAAAACTTATCTGAATAAACTACACAATATAGGTTACACAAGAGAGAAGTTAGTGTTCTTTTAAATATTTGTCTGAGTTACTACAGATTGAGTTGAATGACAGACCAAATAGGGTAAACTGAAGAAAAGGTTACCATCAGGTACCAGTTACTAAATAGTTTAAAAATTCCAATACCTGTAATATATATTTCAGGAAAGGTGGCTGGCAACTAGACAAAAATGGAAAAGTAATAATAGGTAACTGAAGGCAATGGGCAATTGAGGGGAAGTGGAAAACAGTACAGTGTACTATACAAAAATATTTCAGTCTTATCAGGTATGAAGTTATTTGGAAGAAGTAATTTGTTACAACCCGAGTGAAATAGAGGAGCCTCTCGAGTTGTCATAAAAGAATGAAGTCAAGAATGGGTGGATAAAATTTGGAGAGTTTTTGCCCCTCTTGACTCTATGTTGCTTGTGTAGCTGGAAAATTGGAAAAGTAGAAGTAAATTGAAAGAGTGGAAAGTAGTTAATTTAACTATTTGTATTCTGCAATAAACTTTGCAAAATGATTAATTTTCATTACAATTTTTTTAGTTTTTTTTTAGTTTTTGTTTTTTTACCAAGATTCGTACAGTAAAGAAACAATATGACTGTCAAGTGTCCAGTAAAGTCAGATTTGATAATTAATATCTAGAACTGCAGTTGTCTGGTAATTCTACCGTAATATATAAAAATGGTGTGAATAATAGTGTAACTGCAGGACATGTCTCAAGAAGATTAAAGAACTCTTCAAACAAAGAATAAGTCTTGGGAAAAGGAGTATATGTAGTTGATAAAAGAAAAGTACATTGTACATTGAAAGCATGTTTGCCATTTTGGTAGTCTTTAAAATATGGCTAAATGTAAATTTCTGATGTTTGTTAGTGCTTTTTGAACCAGCAGGATGGATAATGATAGATTTTATGCACAAAAACCATTACTATACATTACCATTTTCAAACGACCTCTTACAAGCTTTCTACTATAAGCCAAAGAATTAGAACCAATTTGGCATTAGTGAGCTTGAAGTGTAAGGGGCGGGCGTTGGGTGAGAGTGGGAGTGGCTGTGGGCCCAGGCATGGTGGGGCCATCAAGAGAAAGAGAAAAAAAGAGGGCCTAAATGAGGGCTTTACTCTTGTGTTTCAGAGAGAGGATGGCCCCACCTCCCCTCGCTCTGGCCTGGTTCCTCCCCACCGCCTCCCTCCTTCACACCCGACCCCCACTGAGGTACTGGTGGGTGATGATGGGTCGGTGTGGCGCGAGCTCATCTGTGCCATCTGCAGCAAGAGGTTCCATGGTCGGAACAGCAAGTCCAATCTGGAGAGACACATGCAAATTCACACAGGAGTCAAGCCATTTCAGTGTCCACTCTGCCCCCACCGTGCCAACAGGAAGGGCAACTTGAAGACACACATTGAAGCCAGGCATGGTGCTGAGGCTGTCCCTTCATACCTGTGAGGACACACCTGACCAGCCTTCTTGTTCTTCCTGTCCTGAACGCCTGGGAATTGGATCATGTTCCAACTTTCTGCAGTATGTTGGACATGAAAGACATGACCTAATGATAATCAAGACAAGATTCACAAAATAGTCAGTGATTTGAAATTTTAAAAGATGCATTTTTGAAGGTATCATTCCATCACATGGTGAAATACATGAGCAGCAACCACACTTGAGTTTCACCAAAAATGTCTAAACCTGTGTCATATACCAGTATGTAAGCAGAAGTACAGTACCAGTACAGCCTTCTAAGTACTGTACTGTACTGTATACATGCCCATATATATCTATTCTCTGGCAAAGTTGTGTGCAACTGAACTGGCTAACATGTAGTTGAAATATTTATGACATAATTCACAACATTCCAGGAGTGGCCCATCATGGAACTGGCTACAATAAGCAAATATTACCGGTCTTTATATTGTGGGGGTCACTTCCCATGATGAAGATGGTAATCGAGGGTTACTTTCCCATGACAAGGAGGCTGTTACCCAGGGTTCCCTGCTATTACAGTCAAGCCCAAATTATTTATACAATTTAAATACATATACTGCATTACATTTATAACTAGTATTGGCTAGTATTTTACCCCAAAGGGAACATGGAACTGGGTTTTCTTTGTTTGTGCATTGTTTTGAGATGCATCTGGACCTTTGTGCCAAATTTGGTAACAATATTGTTGAAAAAAAGTAATGTTGTTTTAAGATTAACAAAGAAGCAAATTTCTGTGCTTATTACATTGATGGGAACTCAGGTGTATAAATTTAAGGCACAAATGGTTTTGTTCCAAAAACCTTTTGGGTTTTCACACACGATTGTGGTTCAACAGTAACGGAGTGGATGGGTGACTGTGATAATAACAATGTGAAATTTACTCTGTATGCTCTTACAAAAAATTGGTAAGGCTTATATGTAAAATATATTAAGGGATAAGAATTTATAGTGATGGTCATCGTGCATATATATTATATCCATAAGTTCTAGTACTCCAAAAAGAATTCATAAACATTGGAAATTTACATCAGCCATACAACAGAAGCACTGGAAGGGCAACCATACTGCCACAAGATGGATGTGAATCCGAGATGGAGTCAGGCGTGTGTCTTCTTGCAGGGGGTGCGTGTGCTCGTGTGTCCTGTTTGCGGGCGTAGGTTCGAGGGCAAGAACCAGGCCAAGCGATCCAAACTGGAACGCCACCTGCGCATTCACACTGGGGAAAAGCCTTACCAGTGTCCCCACTGCCAGTACCGTGCCACCTACAAATGGAACCTCAAGACTCATATCATCACCCGCCATGGCCACCAGCACCTGCCTCAGTCCGACCCTCCTTAACTAACCTAACCTAACCTGGACAGGCCTAGACTTGCATAACCTAACTCACTGTGACATACCCTACCCTGGTCTCTCACACAATGCTTTGGCACTATACCCATCTCTTGCTTACCTGTATACATCACTCAGTTCAATTAAGTATTGGCATTTTAGTACTGTACCAGGCTGCCAAGGCTAGATGACTACTATCTCATCAGAGGCTATCATCCGAATATAACTCAATCTGGCTACTCTCTGTTTCTCCCTACCATACTTTCTAAGTACATTACAGTAATTACATCTCTACAGTCCAGAGCTCTTCTGTGCTTTCTCTCTCCTTTCCTTAAGAATAATCGTTCTTGTATGATCTCTAGCATGTAAACATTATCTACTACCATTTTTAATTAATCTTGTTTATGTACAGACTCTTCCAGTTTTACTTTTACAAATGACAAAGTATTATCATCCCCCCAGAAATTATATTGAAAGATTCAAGTACTGTATTTGCATACAGGTAACTTGATGAAGGTAGTTTCTGTTTATCATCATTTTCAGTACTACAGTATATTTCAAACATTGTACTGTATATCAAGTTTGTCTCAGACATCACTGAATAGAAAACTGCCACATTAGGCTACACTCAACCTGACAATCAAATTCCTATAGACACTAACCTGAAGGGAACTTGCCATTGTTGTTGAACCAAGTAGATACTATAATACAGTACTTACAGTTGTTGATCCTCTCTGAGCTCTTCTTAAACTGATGCAATTGAAAAATATATTGTACTTTTATTAGTTTAAGCAACTGAATCACCAACGGACTGATTCATTAATTCACAAATTATGTTTCTATACACAGTTTGCATTTACAATCACCAATGACTCAATTTTCACCATGGCTGCTTGTATTACTGCTGTCTGTTTGTTGTCAAGTGTGGAAATAATGAATGAAACAAAAGTGGTGAAAAAGGTGTATGAGAAGGATTATGAGGAACAGGGAAGAAGGGAAGAAGAGGGTATGATATGGTGAATGGTTGTACTGTAAAAGTAAGCTTGGATTAGGAATGGGTGAAGCAAATATTTTCTGAAGTCATGGATGCAAGAGGAGTGGAGTAACATAAGTGTATTTGGAGACAAGAAAGTTTATATCATCATTCCTTCCCCTTGATAACCCTAGATTCATTCCTCATATTGTAATGTTTAATTAAAATGTTGTATGAGTACTGTAATTACTAACTTCTGGACACCGAAAAAATCTGATGGTAGTCAAAGTGCAAAACTCATCAACCATTGTTCAAGGGAAAATGACCAAGAGTGAAAGCTTCAGAGCAGTGAGTAGCTGCTACCTGAATAGAAAAGCCTTTGAATGTCCAACAAAGGAAAAGTCCCTAGCTTTATTCTACAGTACTGTTAGCAACACATTGCCTTATTTACCTGACACTAATATAGTATGTCTGAGCTGTGCACTGCTATACATACGGTACATTACGATAAATTTGAGTTACTCAACCCACGTACAGTACTACCTGTATTTCATGAGCTTAATGTTTTAATTTTCTGTTTGAAGGAAATCTTACTTTTCAAATGATTTGTGATCCATCAGTCACCTAGACTGTACAAATGTAGCACAAAATATTCATACTTTAGAGAATGAAGTCTGTACTGTTTGCAAAATATGGGGAAATTAAATTTATTCATTCTCAGTGGGTGGAATTATGATGCTTGTACTGTACTGTACAATTTTTCTTTTTTTTCTTATACTTGCTTACTCTTCTTTATGTTTAGAAGAAATAACTTGAGAATTATTCACTCTAATATATCAGTAGCAGTATTCCTTGACATGATTAAAGAGCAACTTATGGGATGGGTTTTTGTGCAGATAATACTATATATGTACACACTATAATTTAGAAGTTTAGCTAGATAACAAGCTCGGGATAATGGGAGATATGCTGTTTTTCATTTGTGTATAAGATTTCTGTATCCTCTTACTGGATGAGGTTAAAGTTTTAGTTTACTTATTCAAAAGTCCAAATAGGAAAAGTGTGATAAATATTGTACACTTGTCTTTCCCTGTTATGTTAGATACATAAATAAAGTTTTGGAAATAATAGTTTGTGTTTATAGTCATGGCATGTATATATTTAGTCCTTGAATTTGTTGATGTTCTACTTGTGAAAATGTAGAGATTAGAAAAGAACCGGATACTTACAAACTAATGCTTTATGCAAACCGGTTTGTTTATTTAATTTGATGGTATAAGAATCCACTTTCTACTTCACAATAAACACCTCCAAGGAAATGCAAGGCTTGTTTTGAAGATTAAAACTTGCCTCCTGCTCTTCAAAAATAGACATCAGAACACGTATTTAATATAGTACTGTCCTGCTGACGAGTTTCCAGTGAAGGAAGCAAGTCATATGAATTCTACCTAATAATAAAAGTGTTTAACTGATATACGAGTCCTGTCTCATGAACAGACACATTTGTATTTAGTAAAAGAGAAGAGATATGAAATGCATGAGTGGTGGGTGAATAGGTTACAGATATTGCACAGTCAACCAGATTGTTAGTTTGGATTATCAAGAGCATAAAAAGTTGAAATGGCCCGGGCTCATTTGTGGAATATATGGTAAAAATGTGGATAACAAGCTAGGTTATTTTTCCCATAGGTTACACAATTTGCCCTTCACAAAATACAGTACTAACCTCATGATGCCTGCATATGGTATAAGTACTGAATGGGACTGCACTGTACAAGACAATAGAAATATCCTGGTATGCACCACTTTTATGTATGTATAGTACCAGACTTTTACCAGTACAAAACCTAATACAATACAATACCGTCCATGAAAGGTACGTGATTCATCTCTGTGGAGTTATATACTTTCATAACTTTCAGATTTGTGTTTACAATAAAGAATTATTATAATATATGCTGTACCCCTCCCTCACCCCACATCATAAAACAGTTTGACTTCAAATTGAGATGACATTCTGTTTTTGCAGGTGGGAAGAGGAGGCGTGAGAGCAGCAGGGGCTGGGGCGGGGACAGGGGCTGTGAAGGTGGAGCAGGAGCTGGTAGAGGAGGTCGGTGGTGTTGGTGCTAGAATTCTCCTTCAAGAAAGATATGTCCGTGGTGGCTCTGTTAGGAGGCGCGATGGTGACAACATTAGATCTGATACTGCTGGAGTGACTGGAACTGGCAGTGCTAGTGACTGTGGTGGTGGTAGTGGTTATGGTAACAGTGAAGGGGGAGGGACAGTGCAGAGTACACTTCCTGGCTTGCAGTGTCCTGAGTGTGGCAAGATGTTCTATGGTCGTAACCGGCGCCAACTGGTGGGACGACATCGCATTATCCACACCGGGGAGAGACCCTTTCAGTGTCCACTCTGCCTCAGGCGTATGAATGTCAAGCACCACCTCACCAGACATCTGCGCACCGTCCATGTTGACAAACTGGATGCCCTCAACAAACTTGACTTAGTGTAGTAACTCCCTACAAGATATGTATGGATTATTGAGTATCAGTCCCAGGTCAGCAGGACTGGAGGCACTAATATTACCAGTGCATCAACACAGTGTCACTCTTCTGTTTTGTGCGTCCTCATTTAAGGATATGAAGTCTTGTAATGGACAAGCAGACTTAATGAAGTTATAGCACAATACAATATTGTTATATTTTATACAGTATGGTAGTTGTTTGCTTCATTGTTACATTATGATTACAGTGTACTTTGGTAGTACTGTACTTAGTAAGGAGAGGTTACTGATGATACAATACTTGTAAATATTGGTTCAGAACTGATTACATGATATATGAAAGTTGTACACAAAGGTGTGCTTGACTATGATAGAGTAAGTATTGATAAGAATGTTTATTACCAGCACATGCTCTTCAGTTGACTTACTGTATGATTTTTTTCTTATTCCTAGCGAGTTCTGCATGCAACATACTGTACCTTCCTGGTAATTTGTATTTTCAGGCAAGGTACACTCAGGTGAATGTTTAAAGCTGTAATTAATGAGTGTTTTTGTGAAGGAAATTTGAAGTATAGCCAGGATGGTGTTTAAAACATAAATTGTATGAGGTCTCATTACCCCGGGAAGGAGTGTATGAATCCAAGTTTAGATTACCTTAGCCAGATCATGGCATGGCAAGTTTAAGATGCAAAGGTAAAATTATCATGCTTATGGATGAAAGGTTCATATTGCCCTTCAGGCTGCTGGTTCTACTTTCACACCAAGCTTCTGTACTGCCTGTGACAATCTCCTATGATCATAATATTTGTTTTTATCTTGTTCCATGGTTATGACATTGTTTCTACCTTGCTGACACATCATTGCTATTTTAATGTAGGAACTATTTATAATTTTTAAGTTGAAAATATAAAATAACAGGACACTACATCTTTCATTGAAATTAAAGACCTACTTTTGTACTGTATGCAAAACTTGTGGAAGAAAAACATATGGAAAAGCTTAGACTCAGATGACAAAGATTTCACGTAATGAGTAGAAAACAACACATTTTACACACAAGGACAGTTGGTGAAATAGAAGAGAAATCAAATCTAAGGAAAGCTTATTTATTTCATTTTTCAGTGATCACTGTTGAAATAGAACAAATATGCTTGTTTGTGACAAATACAGTGTTAGTGGGAGTGGATTGCTGACCTGTGTATTTATACTGAACCAAGATATACTGTACATTTCATTCATTACCGTAGTACCTGCTATCATGCATACTGTATTGTGATAAATCAGCAAATTCAATATTCTTCTCATAGTTTCCTATAACCAAACATCCCCAAATACTGTACTGTACACTCCAGTTATGAACATTACAATCTTGAACAGCACATGATACATTATTTTTGAAAAGGACAGTAAACATACACACATCTAAATCATCACAGTAACCATTACACCACTATACACACATTTGTAAAGTGATGGTAATAACTAAATTTTCTTCAATTATAACTTTTTTTTTTTTTTTTTTTTTTTTTTATAAGGGCTCTGGTATCCAATATCTGTACAGATGTTTCAGGAAGTTGCTGGCTATGGGTGACCAAAATAGACAAAACAAACTTTTCTGTGAAGCTAAACCTTCTGACCGTCAGTGATTTCCTCATAATAAAATAAAATCCTCTTGATATAGTTAGGATGCAAATTAAAATCTGGAACTGGTAGGAAAATATTTAACAAGGATATTGTTTTCATAAGGTTTTGTAGTTTTTTTTCTTTAGCATAATATCATTTATAGTGAATCAGAACAGGCACAGAAATTAATTTTGGCTGTAGAAATTAAAAAAAGTAGTGGGGGAGTTTTTAGAGCTATGAAGAGTACAGATACATAGCAGTATTTGAAAGAAATTGTTGAGAAAAATAGTGAGACAGCAATGTTGGAGTGTGTTCTCTGTATAATCAAATGACAGCATTATTGGGAACATTTGTTTGGTTTTGGAGTATATACTGTACTGTACATGAAAACAGTACAGTATTGCTTCATTATTAATGTCTGGCTCCTGAAAAATATGATTGCATAGCAATCATTGATGGGGATTATTTCACTATTATAAATACAATATGAGGCAGAAAATCAAGGAGCGAGAGTTGAAGTGACTGAGTTTGAATTCTAGGTTAATGAATGAGAAGCAAGAATGCTGAATTAGTTTTGGAACTGCTGAGTTAATCTTGCTATTGCTGAATGAAATCTGGTGTTGCTGAGTGAGAAGTAAAGTCTCTTGCTCTTGCTGACTGAGAAGGAAGGTTGCTGAGTGAGTCTTGCTGTTGCAGGTGGGAGGGCTGGATGTGGGCTGGTGCGAGGGGACAAGCCAGGCTGCATCCGACGACAGCCTGGCCTGCCCAGTGTGCGGCAAGTTGTTCCGTGGTCGTTCCCGCAAGCAGGGCCTCAACCGCCATATGTGCATCCACACTGGCGAGAAGCCCTATGCCTGTCCACACTGCCCACACCGAGCCAACATGAAACACAACCTGCGCACTCATATCCTTGCTGTCCATGGCCATGGTTAAATTCAAGGTCTCAAGCCCTGTCATACAGTACCACCAAGCAGATTACAATAATTTGCTAAATGATTTTGACAAACTGTATTTAGATTGCAGTTCACTATGAATAGAGGCATTTGTATTCAAAACTTTTGAGAATTGCTAATGATTGAAAATAATGGATGACAGTACAATAAATTAATCTAAACCTTGTACAGTATACACGGTATGAAGGCAAAATGTGGAGAAATATAGAAAATAACAACTTCCTATACTGAACTATAGTTATTGCTTGTAGGCTATATGCTTTGCTGTCTTTGCTTCTAAATATAGGTTAAAAGTTTCATATAAATTTGAACAGAGTTAACATCTGTTATAGCTGAGTAAAGTAATATTGTATTGGAAAGAGTAACTTGGCAGGTGGTGTTGGAGTGGTGGTGGAGATGGCAGTAGTGAGGCAGAGGGTCTGAGCGGGGATATTTTATGTTACAGAGGGGATCACCACCGCTGTTGTTTGGGTTGCAGCAGCAGCGATCAGGCAGCGGCAGCAGCAGTGGCAGTGGTGGCGGTGGTGGGTCGAGTTCTACTGGTAACATTCTCCATGGCAACACTTTTATGTGTAGTGTGTGCTGTAAGTCATTCCTGAGCGGGTGGGAGCTGCGCCGCCACCTGCATGCCCATGCTGATGCCCGACCCTTCCACTGCCCTTACTGCTCTCATCGCTCCAACTTCAAGCACAACCTCAAGTCTCACATCCGCAGCATCCATCCTGGCCAACCCTTCACATTTACTGTGCAAACCCAAGCAGCTGATGATGCATAAACGTACCCACCCACTTCACATCATTACAGAAGTTATTTTTCCATGGGAAGACATCGGTTGTTGTATGTTTGGTGGTAAAGTGGCAAAAGAAAGGCTAAAATGCTTAAGACAACACTGACTCTTGCCACAGAAGATTGAAATCTGCTGGTTTTTACTCCTTATTCATGCACATTTTTATACTGTAATGCTGTAATGGAATCACTGCATTTTGTTTTTGTTTACATACATACATGTATAGGAACAAGGTACATTGTAAATTTTTAGTCATACAAAGACCCACAATGCAGTAAGACTTGGTCAGTTTGTGACCATGTAGTATCATTTTGTATCCTAGGTCATTAAACCTGGACTTGTCTGATTTTGTTATTTCCAATACAGTAATGTAACTACAGACATGATACAAAACCCTAAACAATGGGACTTGTATAAAACAGTATGATCTTGTACTAACTTTCTTTTACATTATTTTCGTGCCAGGACTGGTAAATGCTATGCAATTTTTTCCTTTTTTCTCATGTTTAAACCAGTTGTTTGGTAACAAATAAGTTTGCTTGCTTTAGTTTTGTCATCCTTATCCAAAATATTAATTTGATTTTTTCCTCCAAATTGGATATTAGATTTCTTATTTCAAATCATTTTTGCTGGCACTCAGATCTTCTTACGTAATTGTTGATACTGTAGGCCTAAATATATGGTATATATATGAAGGTCTCATATTTAGACTCTTTGTGAAGAGGATATCAGCTTTAAGAGCTTGAAACACTGGTTTTGAACAAATTGCAAAGACTGTATTTGATGTCTTTGAGAAGGCTCCTCCCTCCCATTATCATCTCGTCAACAACTGTCTTTTGTTTAGTAATATTAGTTCCTATGACGTGCAGTTGTAAGTGAGAATGGAGAGCTTTCTCTTGTACATGTATTCAGAGTATACATTTAGTTGAGAGCTACATACTGGGCTATACTTTAGATGTAAAGAAGTTGACAGATGACCTTGCCACATCCTTTATCCAAAATATCCATCATCATCATTGTGGAAATGTACTTAGTGAAGTTTTGCCATACCCAGCTTTTGGCACTAGAGTACTAACCTGTGTAAAATGAAGTCTTGACATATTTGAAAATACAGGGTTAAAGGAATAAAATCATAATTGCATACAGTAACACTTTCGTATATTGCACTGTCAAGTACAGAAATATGAAGCGCCCCCTGCTGAAGTGAGGCAAAGGACAGCGTTTGACAGTTGGTAACAAGGTACTGTACAAGTATCTACAACTGGATAGGCACATACCTCACACCCACTCTTAGAGTGAAACTGGGGGGATAATGCCAACTTCAAGTGCTGTTTTCTCAACTTTTTATGAATCTCGCTTGCCTTGTTTTAGCAGGGGGTGCTTCATATGTGAAATCCCACCCTTTGTGCATATGTGAATAGAGTATGGCATCATTGAGACTTTATATAACAAGGGGCATCTGAACTGAACTTTATCTTTGGATCATGAGTCCCCAGCTGAGATGCACTTCACCATGTATGATCCTTCATGTTGTGGTCCTTTACTGGGTGATTAAGGCACAGTACTGTACCTGCAAGTTCATCAATATTAAAGTGTCATGGTCATCTCATTAGTTTGAAGAGATATAATGATTACTGAAATGTGTACAGCTTTATATATACTGTACAGTAATTCACATGTAGACATAAGTATCCTGTATAATTAAGTGAGAAAAATAATGACGATTAGCCGTAATCAACTGCTAAAGAGAAAAATGGAATTGCAATGGCCTATGTACAGTAGTTATACAAATAAATTTTTATACATGATGATGTGTTGGAATGTCTCAACACCTGGTACAGTATTTCTTAGTAAAAGTATGATAACACTAGATTTGCAGGAGATTTTATTTGATAGAAATACCCTTTATCAGAAACACAGTGCAGATATAGCTTTATGTCATATCAATTTATCTGCTGTACAAAGGAATCTAATAACTTTTCATGTTACTGTACTTTCTTGTTAGTGCAAAATGAAGTATTATTAAAACAGTTATACTGACAACACTGCAGACATTTATCCCATATGTATGATGTTTAATAAAGTGCCAGCACTTGACTATCTTTCTCTGTCATGACAGTTTATGCTTTATGTTCATGATATTTGCTGTATTCATGTCAAGGTATTCACAAGGATGTTATTTTTGACTGGGAATGAATGTCTAGGTTTTAAAATATCCATTAATTTGACAAAATGGCAAAGGAACAGTGCCTGTGAATTTTAACACCTCCATATACAGTGTTGTCTAGATTCTGTTGAGGATTTACACAAAGTTGATGAAGACACTGACTTGGTGGCAAAACAAGGATAATGTGGCTGGAATTCAGAGTGAAAGTGATGTGTTATCCACATTACTTCTGTACTGGATATGGGTGAAGTATGTATACTTGAATGATTATTTCATATTTCTCTCTCTGAGAGGAAGGAAAAGGCGGTTTTATCTAAAAGGGAGAAAAAAAGAAGCATAAGGGTATATTGAAAGAAGGGTATTAATGTGATGCCATATTGCAAAAAAAAATTAATAAGAAATCCAAAAGAGAATACTGGGTGAGTAAGAGGCAAGAAGAAGAGTGTGTGTGTGTCAAGGAAGGCAGGAGCAAGGCGGGCGAGGGGTTGACGCGTTGTGCTCTTGTTTACAGACGGGAAGCGTGGCGGGCGTGGCTGAGCTGAGCCTTGCTGGAGGACCCGGCATGAGTGACTACCGATGTCCTGCCTGTGGTCGCTGCTTCACTCGCCACTGGCATCTCAAGCGCCATCTGGCCACCCACCTGGCCATCAAACCCTTCCGCTGCCCTTACTGCCCACATGCCGCCAACATAAAGGATAACCTAAAACTTCATATCCGTAAAATTCACCATGGGGAGGCCCCAGAGAGAGGCCGTCCAGATCAGTGAGCAAAAGGTAGAGAGCCAGACTTCCCTGTATTAGGGCAACC
The DNA here is from genome assembly GCA_033782935.1 of Petrolisthes cinctipes. NCBI lineage: Eukaryota > Metazoa > Arthropoda > Malacostraca > Decapoda > Porcellanidae > Petrolisthes > Petrolisthes cinctipes. The sequence goes on from JAWQEG010001264.1 coordinate 162,548, forward strand.
CAAGACAGAAACATCCTAGTGCCAGCCAACAGAAGCCAGATGGCACTAATATAAATAAAAATGGATTATGAGGATATGTGGCAGTGCTAGAAGTGGGGTTATATGCATATGTGTCATTCTAGTAAAATGTTAACATGATATTGTACAAGTATGTATTAAGAAATCACATAGTGCAGTTAGATTATCAAATAAAAAGCAAAGAAACGGGAGCACTACTACCAAGGTGTCGAGAGACTCAAGGAATTGTCTGGACTCTTATTTATCCTTGATCTAAACCTTTGTTGCTGGTTATATTTCTTTCTATCCCCTAGAGATGGAGTGTCAGATCAAAACCAGCTGGAAATAATTACTTATACCACCTACAGTATATATCTGACCAAGAAGCCTTTTTCTCAACACAAAAACTACTAAACTTTGTATTAGTTCTCACAATTCCTGTTGAACATTTAATGTCTATTCATACCCATCATTTATAGAAACAAAATCTTAGTTTATAGTTGTCTCGGTGGCATTATGTAAGGAAGGAGTGCAATTAAAACTTTGTCAAGAGTTGAAGAAAGTCTTGGTAACAACTAGTCATCGCTCGCCATTGTTATCTCTCTCCTGTACTGTATTTATTTTGTTTATCCTGATGAGGCTTATAACAACCACCCTGAACAATCCCAATACCACAAGATGAGTTACACATACCATACAATAAGTGGAGAGGTTTTCATTTCTCAGTTTTTGCACTCAAAGATTCATCGCAAATTCCAGAATCCTGCAAAATCATGTTCGATGTCTAGGTTCCATTAGTCAGCTGGTATTGTGGGCACTATAAATTAGCAGGTTCAAGTCATGCACCTGCAAATCATAGTCATAAAGAAGCTCCTACAAGTCTGAGTTATAGTACAATATTATCTCCGAGATATAAGAGTTAAGGAAGTGTGAGGGGATACAGGCCAGAAAGTGACGAGTGGACGTTCTCTGTTGTTGCAGGCGGGAACAGCTGTGGAGGAAGCGGCGACCAGCTGCTTGTCATTCCAGTGTCCCTCATGTGGTCGTTGCTTCTCCCGCCACTGGCACCTGAAGCGTCACTTGGCCACACACCTGGCCATCAAACCCTTCCGCTGTCCGTACTGCCCTCATGCTGCCAGCATTAAAGATAAGCTCAAACTCCACATTCGCAAGGTCCACCCTGGCCTTGAGGTCCCCACTGGCTTTGAGCCCGTCCCTTCCTGAGATGCTGCTTAGTAACCCTTCCACAGCCAGGGTTTTCTGTCAAATGTTAAGTTGTCTGGTATTAGTCCAATTATATTATATAAGACACAAGGCGTTATGTATTTACCAGCAACAATATTCAGAAAAACACACCAGATGTTGTTTAAGTGTTAAATGTTGTCAGTCAGTGAACTATCACTGAACTGTAACTTGGATAAATTTAGGGAGATATATGTAATATTTCACAAGTGTTGCAGCATCAATCATTGATGTTAATGTATGATGAAAAATGTATTCTCTCATCCCCACCAGTACAAGACTGCTGTTTTCTTATGTATTCTGTATTTCACTTACAAAAATGGATGTGGCAAGGTAATACTGTTAACACTTGCACTGTAATTTATTTTAGATTACAATTGGTTAATGTACACACACATTTTGATGCACTCAAGCTTTTGTTAGAAAATTCTAGCTCTGTACTGAAGCTATTTATTAATGAGAAACTCCAACTTTTTTTGTCTCTTCTTACCAGGTGTTGGGAAAATAAGCTTTATAATTTATAATACTTTTTGTATCAACGAGAAATATGAAAAAGGAGTGCCCCTCTGAAATAGTTTGCACAATATATTAATAATTTTCTGTTCAAGAGTTTATGTAATGAAAGTGTTTGTTAAGAAGAGGTTGGTTAATTAGAAAGAAAATATTACTGGGAGTACAACACCTCTAATCATATGCAACCATAGAAGGAGACAGAGAAGAGGGATGGCAAGCATTTAAGAAAGAACAAGGCAGAAGGGTAGTTGAAGAGCTTATAGGATTAACTTGGTGCTGAGAAGAGGAATACAATATTGACTGAAATGGAGTAACACATTACTAGTAACAATCATCTACAGTATAATAAATGTACAGTACAATGAAATGAGCCTTGAACAGAGACTAACCCAAGACCTTGTACCACTCAGTGGCTCTTCTTTGATGAGTCAAATTGTTTGGAGTTAATCATGTTCAGTGATGAAACACAACACTACTAACAACAGGGCTGATCAGGAAATTTTACACATTAATGTCTGGAATTTGTTCAGATTTAGTAGAAAAAGTGACACTTGTTCTCAAAGGGTTACAGACAATATATGGTAAAGGGGGTTCAACTGGGAATCTACAGGGTGGTTAACATTATTTTGTTATAATAGTATTTTATTGAAGTTTTATCACATTGTACAGCAGTAATTTTCACAAGGAAATGCATGTGTATTGGTGCACCTGGTGAAACTGTTATGTGGATTTTGACTGAGAATTATACTGAAAATAAAATGGAAACCCAGACTATTGTTTCTATACTAAAAATCCTCCTTCAAAAGTATAATATACTCCACAATATGCTCAAATTGTTGATGAAAACCAGTACAGTACTGTATACCAAAAGAAATGAAAGTGAAGCAATGCAATAAAATATGTACATGTACTGCACTGGTTCTCTTTACTAACATTTTGGGAGTACAAATGTGTAAATAAAAACATCCCTATGTTCCAACACCGGTTTTTTGCCCATCTGTATATTCTAAAGACACTTTTCTGTACAGCACAGTGTTCTCCATTGAATATATATACACCGTAATAAACTGAGTACAGATACATTATCATGATTTTATCTTATATTGAATAACTCAATCCTTAAATACTTTTTCTTTATACAAGTGGTAGTGAGGCAAGCACTCAAAGTGAGCAGGTATTTAAACAAAAATTAAGATTGTGTCCCATCTTTTACTAAAATTATCTAGTGCTATAATTAAATTATTACTGTAGGGTTGGCAGGTCCAGTGAGTGGGAACTGAGGCAAGTGTTTCGTGTTGCAGGAGTGCAGGTTTGGGTCTGGGCTGGCTGCAGCTGGGCTGGCAGCGGGTGGAATCTCTAGCCGCTCCATACCATCCCAGGACCGTCTCACCTGTGGAATATGTCGCAGAGATTTCCAGGGGCGTAACAGACGGCAGGATCTCGAGCGTCACATGTTAACACACACTGGGGAGAAGCCCTATAAGTGCCCTCACTGCCCACACCGCACCAACAGGATCGGTAATCTGAAAACACACGTGTTTTCAGTTCACCGGGAGAAAGTGATGTGCCCTGGTCATCCATCACTGCCTTGCATGGATATCGCTCTGCCGGGTACACAGCTTTCTCTCAACCCTTCTCCCCCACCCACACACAGAGACCGGTCACCAAAGGCGTCGTTGTGAACCTCGCAGTAGTTATTATGTTTCGACAACAACGTAGGTTGAATTTAATTGCGTTCAGTCTTTAGTTGATCATAATAAATGCAAAGTGAATTATTTTTCCGTTTAACTCCAGAATAGGACACAATAGTTAAGAGTATCCTCCTGCTCTTATTCATGTCATTTTTATTTTGAAACAATTAATTCTGGTTTGGATGCTATTTTCCCTCCTAGTACCAGTACTGTATTTTATACAGTACGAGTACAGTACACTAATTTTTCTCATTACAATGACAATTGCAAGGAAAGACACCTTTATGCTTATCCACTGATTTATAACAGGCTCCAAAGTACACATACAGTACAGCACTATACAGCCTACCAGCAAACTTTTCCACATTCCTTATGAAAGTCCAGTACATCATTATTCATCTTAACTTGGTAGTTCTAGGGGGTTTCCTAGCATTGTGATGTACAGTATGTAATTACACACTTCGTATCTCATTGAGTAAGGTTTCTAGTAAAATTCTGAACAATATAATATGAAGAGTATGCCAAGCATACCAGTGTGTCCTGTAGTATATGGAACAGACATCTGTTCTTATATGTAAACTTTAGTGAAGCAGTTGGTGAAGAAGCGTGTAGTGGTGTTGTCTACCTCTTCCCTTGGTCTCAAAGTTGGGTTTCCTCCTTGCAGGGGCGGAGTGTGGCCCTGGCGCGGGGTGAGGAGGGGATTCAGTGTCCCGTGTGTGGCCGCTTCATCTCTGGCGTGAACCGTAAGCAGAACTTGGAACGCCACATGCTGACTCACTCAGGCGAACGACCATTCCGTTGTCCATACTGTCCCCATGGTTCCAATCGGGTCGACAATCTCAAACTACACATCCGCCGCTTACATCTTGATCCTGCTGCTGCTGCTGCTGCTGCCGCCTCATCTTCCTCCTCGTCCACAACCACCTAAGAGGGTATCACACAAGCACATTTTCCTCCATCCTCTGGTGAAACTCGGCTTTTGTCTGTGCTTCAGCTTGGGGCTAGAAAATTAGAGGACCCTCAACAATCTGAATGGAGCAAATCTGACCCTAAAATGGAAGATGAGGGATGGAGGAGGAAAGTAATAGGTGCTCTTGTGATAGACCCTTGAGGAAAACTTGGTTGTTCCTGACTGTTTTAGGTTTTGTTCATTATCCTGGGGTGAAGAATCTCCAGCTCCTTTAGTCACTTGTCTATTACATAATGACTGATTGATTACCTTTTGTGGCTGTCCAAGTATATTTCATGACATTTAATGAGTTGTTCATTTATATTTAGCACATGTGTTTTTTTGTCATCATAGAGATCCAACTGAAGTAATTAGGAGTGCATCATGTTTTCCTTTGCAGTAAATTGTGAAAGGGCCATAGTGAGTAACATATACATGTATAAGACAAGTCATAGGCTCAGCAGTGTCCTTTAAGACTTGTTCAGAAACATTCACCGTCATGGTCAAGCTTTTCTTGCATGTAGCCCATATGGTAAGAAAGATCAATTATATAAAGAACTGGGGTAGGGTGGGTGGAAAAAGATAAAAGAGAATAGAATCCCAAGCAATTAATCCTCTTCTACTGTACCAGTATCACAGTGTATAGTTTATCATATTACATTCATCATTAGGTCATAGCTGCAGATGAATGTCCATGCAGTATTTCAGTGATATGCAATATATACCGTATTTGTAGGTGAATTAGTGCCAAAGCTCTGTATCCGAGACTTTAAGACAACGGTGAACACTTATAAGTTTGTACGGCACTCCTCACAAAGTTTCTCAATTGTTATGGGAGTTGACGTTATGTTTCTTGATAAAAGATTTTTACACCATCTCTTTATTTTTCAGCACGTGTTAATTTCAAGCAAAGAATTACACAGTACTGTACATAGTTATTACTGTGTAGTGAAAGTTAACTGTGCTATACCCTTAAACTATCACTTGGAGAAACAGCATGACATATGGTAACAAGACATGTAACTGATATTGTATATAAAAGTGTGTGAGATATGTATATATATATTGCATTTGAATAGCGATAATACATTACAAGTGTGTATCCTTTGGAGTTTGAGGTTGTGTTATGCAGGATAATCACATAGCAAATAGACATGACTATAATAAATTATAATACATACTACAGTACACTAATTCTCACATGGACATTATTGAAACAGGAGGTACAGCAGCCTTCCTTTCTCACCAAATCTTCTAGCCATATTATCAAGGGAAGATGTAAGACCACCCCCTTCATATGCACAAACAGCTGGAATAGAAACTTTAACTTGAAGATTTCTAGTGTTCATCAGCTGAATAGAATCATTTAGCATTAACATTAAGACCAGCTTTGGCAATGTTTATATTTTTTGGTGATTATTTCCTGACAATTTATCTGTAGAAGAGAATGAAAATCCATGTCCAAAGCTATTTACTGTATAGTACAGGTATACTACAACCAGTAACATGAATCTTATTATTAATCTTCCACAGTTGAGTATGTCATAGGAAAACCCTCTTCCTACTGTACAAGCTTTAGCAGATACTAAACTTCAACACACATGGAATATGCAATACTTTTCCTGTCTTAATGACTCTTAAAACTATAGTACCACCACTATGCTACAACAGTTGTCTCTTAGTATTCTGCTTTACTTTAGTTTATGAGCAAAGTTTTGTTCGTACATCCAGAAGATTTGTTTTTTTCTGTCAGGTACTCATTTTTATTTTATCGCCCATTCAGCACTGTTCATATTTTCTATTAATGCAATTTAAAAACTTTTCTGTGAGTACAGTAGAGCCTCCATCATACCAATGTGGGTAAAAATTTTTTTGATGTAGCCAGACCTGGTGAAGATGAGTTCAGTATATACAATGATGGATAACCAAAGTAGAAAGAACAAACATTTATGACTGTACTAAGCATTTCAACTTGACTGTTTTGAACACTTAGAAGAACACACATTGGTTGTACTACTGTAATCTATTACCTTTGCTGGCTACTACTGAAAATTTGTTAAACTCATATAAATACTATAGATGTATTGGTTTACTACATAGGTTTAAGGACCGTATGCAAAAAAATTCAAGGGTTAGGTGATTGCAATGACTGTAGCCTACAGTACCACTGCAGTGAAAAGAAAACTTACTGTAAGGAAAGTTTATGGAACCATCATGAGTCATTGATTTAAAGTAATTTCCTAACCCATAAATTTTTCTTGCATATGGCTCTGTGTGAAATATTGGAATGGAGTTATGAAAATGAAACTTTAAGTTAAGAAAGGTCAAGTAATGCATTTGAGTAAACTGTTTGGGAACTTAGCGTTCTTGGCTTCATAAAAATTTTCATAATATTTTAATCTTTTCTCCTTTGACACTTCAACCCACCATTGATGACATTTTAGTTATTATTTGAGAATTATCCACTGTGAGTGTGAAAGTTTTATTCTTCTGCAAAAGGATTATCAGTGATGAAAATAATGTGAAGCACAGCAAACATTAGCAGTACAGTTCACACTTAGACCTAAGATACTGTAAATACCTAAACATACCAGGCCTGACGATGTAACTTCAGGCAGGCTTCAGCAGTGCTGAAATAATGATGAAATTATTGTAAACTGATACAGTTGACATTAGAATGAATATGCAAGTGTAATAAAGACTTTCATCTGGCCAGTTTTGAAAAAGAAGTATTTTTAATCCTATCTGTAGATGATTAAAAACAGAATTTCCATTCCGGTTTGGGTATACCATGCCTGCCTCCATTTTCTTTGTCTGGTCCTTATAAATAGTGTGTGGGGGTTGTGTACAACCTTCTTCACCATTCATCATCATTATCAATACTGCATTTCCCTTTTTTCAAGGGGTGGGGAGGTTCTAGCGCCAGTGCAGGACCCTTGGCAGGCAAGGGGTCCAGCTCTGAAGCTATATGAACCTTTAGTGTGGTCATTGTTAGAGAGTGGGGTCCCCAACCTTCATTCCCCCCTCTGTATTGTAGGGAATACGAGGCTGACTGCACCATCGCAAGAATGGTGGGTGATGCCATTCTAGTATACATTATTAAACCACCTATGTAGATGGAAGACATCATCAGCCACACGAGTAAAAGCTATACGTGTACAGCAGACACTAACGACCATACAAAGAGGAGCCTATATTGAAGATATTTCACTAATTCTTCTTTAAGCTACTAGCATTTCAAATTGCAGCAGAAAAACATCATCAAACATCACAGTGATCAAATGTTCATTAATATCCTGTAGGATACCGGTACTGTAATTAGTCGAATGGGTGCATCTTTACTCTACCTGCGTATATGAAATTACTGATTTGTAATTCTTAATTTAGTATGTATTCTTTGGTTTACATTTTATTTATTATCTCCTTTTAAAATGAATTCTGAAATTTTTCTTTTGTGTATGAAGATGGTTGACCTAAGTTCCCATTCCTTGCAGAGCACTGAATCATCTGACAACCCACTAAGACAGGAAAACTGGCCGAGAGTTGGTGGAGGTACATCTGCTAGTTCATTCCTCCTGGCAGCCTCAGGCAGTATGACCATAAACCTGCTAGAAGGCCAGACACCAATCAGCAATAATGGCTTCAGTGAGATGGTGGGCCAGACACGCAGGAGAAGACCTGCATTAAATGAGGCAGATTTGAATTCTGCTCTCAGTTGCCCAGCTTGTGGAAAGTTATTTGCTGGAGCCAAGCGAAGATACCACCTGGAGCGTCATCTCATAACGCACACAGGGGAGAGGCCCTTCCCTTGTCCTCATTGTCCCTACAGGGCTAATGTGAGGGAAAACCTTGCCAGGCATGTACGCCATCGTCACCCTGACACTCTCCCACAACCAGAGGAAATGAGAACCTGAACACTGATCAAGATGAATTTAACCAGTACGTTTCTCGTATCAGTATAGAAAAAGAAATATTACTGAGAGAGCTGGGATTTCTATCCACATCTAGGCTAAGTATTATGCAGCCTTCAGAACAGTCAGGAACTAATGATGGACAAATATTATCCTGGCTTGCCTCCTTCCTACAGGTGGAAAGCCTGAACTCCCATGTGGATGTATCCATCAATGGGCTGTGTCAAGCCTGTAGTTCCTGTAGCTACCATTAGAGTGTAGAACAGAGAGTTTTTCAATGTAAAAAGAAAACCTCTAGAGAAATATTAGTCCCTAACAGAACACTGAAATAACTCAGAACTGTTTCCACAGCTCAATTTCCACAGGTTTCAATTCCTTCCCTAAAGGGTAGTAATAGTTCATGTTCAACATCATCATCTAAATCCTGGTAATATACTGGTTTTGTAAATACAGGTTACTTTACACAAAATCTTGTGCCATAATGAGAAAAGGATTGCTGGGTGAGGAGTGTATTATATTATAACAAATCGGATTCAATAGCCTACACTGGACAGTACTGTACTGTATTTACATGTGCTTGTTATTTGTAACCATAAGTACATATGTAAATAGTCATAATACTTCAACATTTTCTAGAGTGGTGAGGGGTATTCAGAAGGATTAGATAAAATATGGATGTGGATAAATATTAATATTATTATTACAGTATCATTTTTATTATTATTATTATTATTATTACTATGGTATTATTAAAAATGAACCTTAATTCTTACCAGTACAATAAACTGTAATACTGTACATAGATATTAAGAATGCACAGTTCTTAGCAGCCTCACAAAACCTCTCATATCCTTTTAATTTTATGCTACATTACTCACCACTCTGAATGGGGTAATATAAGATATAGATGTTGTGGTTTGCCATTCACATTATTGTTGTAAAATATAAATTTAATTATCTTTACATTGCAATTAATTTATGTTAAGTTATTTTCACATCAATGTCTTTACAATATCCACTGGGTATTCTATTTCTGAATATTTGTATTTTTTTTCCAGGAAGAGTGTATGAGTGGGAGTAGTGCATGTAGCATATGTGGGAAGGTGTTCCAGGGCATCAACCACAAATTCCTGCTACGACGCCATATCCTGACTCACACTGGGGAGCGTCGCTATGCCTGTCCCTACTGTTCCTACCACGCCAACCAGGCCGGAAACCTCAACAGACACATTCGCAGCCGACACAGCCACGAGGGAATCTCACAGGCCACTTCTAAATCAATCCAGCAAGTAGCAGTATCAGGTATTATGAATCCAATATCAACAACACACCAAGGTATCATTCTCTCCTCCAGACCATCCCTACAGCAGCTATCCCTAACCAACAAGTCCTCATCACTTCTACCAGTTACACTGGGTCAGACGAGTGCCATATCAAAGCCCTCTGATTTACCACCGCGACGGTCACCTCCTCCTCTGCATCACAAGACCCCCAGGCCCACACTTCACCACACCTTTCCTCACATTCCACTCAATCTTCAGGCACCTGTATCCCCAACACCTCCAGCTACCACCTCTAGTAGTAGTCATAGTAATACCACTACAACAACAACACCTCAGTAGTACCAACAATACTTGTCTGATTACAGTACTACCATCAACATGGCATTATTTAAAAATACAGTACAGTATCATATTAAATTTTCCAGTATCACCACTAACTATCACCACAACTTATACAACCTCTGTTCATACATGCATCATAAGGTTGAACAATTATTAGTGTTAGTCTTGCAGGAGTAAAATGTTCCCTTCTACCAGCATGGCAAATTATGAAAAAATGAAATCCACATAACAGGAGGGACAGAAATTCTCAAAACTGTACTCATAAAATGAGTCACACTCGCATTCGCTCCCCCTTTCTCTTTCAAGCCCAAGAAATTTTTAGCTTCCCCTTAGAAGAGTAATTTCACCTAATCTTGGTACAAGGAGCTATTCCATGGACTATCATGAAAAATAAATTAGCTTCATTTTACTATTGCAGGAAACTATTACATAACACAATAACAAATGTCACTGTAATTTATATTATTATGACCCCTCAATTAGTTATTTGCTAATTTACACCAATCAATAGTAGTTGTACCAAGTCAGTGACTTTTTTCAATTGATACCTAGTGTCAATATATAAAAAAAAACTGGGTTCATTTGTCTCTGTATGTTGCTTGGTTTAGGAGTTATGATTATCAGCAGTTTTACCACTTGTGTGAACATCAGTTCAAGACGGCCACCAAACACACCCCAATTGTTATTAGTTTACCACAAGAAGATCAAAAATTCTACATTAGAAACCATAGTCTTAATTAAACAAATATTACAATAATGAAGGACACCTGTTAACCCTTCATTGAACAGTTCTAATTTAAAGTTACCAGCTCATTACCATTCCTATCTTCCTTTAAGGTATTTTGGTTTGTTGTTAGTAAATTGTGGGTTACCAGTTCCTCCAAATCATACGACACAACACACTCACTCCTGGAGATGTTTTGTGACAGTTGGTAGGAGTCAGTAGCCTTCAAGTATTTAACTATATCACTGACCCCTTTAATGTCTTAGTTTTTAATAGGGTTTCCCCGGCATGTCAGTGACTCCAATAATGTATAAGATGTGTAACTCCTCATTCCAGAGAGGAAGTTAACTGGCCAGCAATATGACAGTGTTTACGGCTTTACCTGCCTTTTCATTTGTGGGCTAGTTTTGGAATGTAGGTTCATTTTTGCCCTTGTACTTTTGTTCTTCAGTACAAGTATTATACAAAGACAAACTAGCATTTATTTCAAATTAGAATTATTGTACTTTCTTAGATTATCTATATTTTCTTTTATGGGTTCATAAATAATGGTAAAACCTAGTTTTTAAAAATCCATTATTTTTCTGCAAAATAGTTTATTGGAACAATGGCTGATATGAAAGGTTTAAGGGTCCAGTGATGTCTGCAAATTGGAGGCCATTGACCTCTTTACACAAGACCACAAAATAAACAGCCAAGACTATCCTGAGATGATGTGATTCTTTGTACTAACTGACAGACCTGGAAGCCTCTAGTATGCCTATATCATGGACCTCATAAAACCTTATAGTTGGTAAATGTTGTCTGCCCTTAGTTTTTATAATGCTTTGTATTTTACCCAAGATTTTATCTGAATACTGAAGCAGCAGATATTATACAGAGGTAACAGAGGTGCACACAGTAACTCCATGATTTTTATACTGTACGGAAAAATAATGAGTGTTGAACATTAATTCCTGTAAATCATGTGAAGCCATGATTGATTTCTTTGCATAATTCTTAATTCATTTATGTCATCCTGGTACCAGGCTACCAAGGTCAACAATACAGTATGATACAAATATTCAATCCTCTAAGTTCTTGTTAACAGTGTACTGTATAATTATATACTGTGAAAAATATAAATAAATATTTTCATAATTCTGGATGGTGACAAAAAGATTCCCTATTATTTACCTCAACAGCAGTAAATATTTAGTTAACCTAATTTTCTGTGTAAGGCAATACAATAATAAGCAAATTATTCCCAATGAAGCAAAATCTATCCAGTACATCTTGTGTGAGAAGTGCGATGATGTACGGAAGTAAAACCCAGCAGGCCAAATACAGTATTCACGAAGAAGTAGAATTTATACAGTTTATGTGAGGAGTGTGTGATGCTGTACAGTACAAGAATGTGACACCTGGCCGGCCAAGGTGACGGATGTACAGACGGCCTCACGAATTTGTATACACCACCGCGACATCAAGGGCTCAGTAATGACTAGAACATTTAGTACCTACATTATTTTCCTGACACAAAACAGTATGCACAGAGTAAAGACCAATGCCCTGTGTATGAATTCCTGTGGCCGACTGTACAGAGATTGGAACAGACTGGGATACAAAATATGGTCAAATGGAAAGGTCAGGAAATGCACGAATGAAACAGGGGAAAAAAAAAGAATGAATTGAATGGGTATATGAGTTTTCAGGTCGAATATTTTAAGAACAGGAAAGGTCAGGGTATTTATCTAGACTATTGCCATTTTGTAGCAGTGTTACCAGATCCGGTTAGGTCCCAGTATTTTGCCCCTGTCAGTTCCTGGTACTTTACTACAGTTATTTCCCGGTAGTTTGCCCATGTTAGGTCCCACTAGTCTGATGCCCTTGCACAAACAGTATTATAATTTTGCTATTTACTTGTATGTTGTGTAAATTACCCAGTATGACAATGTATTATTATAAAATTAAGCAATAAACAATAAATTATTTAAGTCAAGGGAGTAGGGTAAAGAGGGGGAGGTGGGCTGCCAAGACAAATGACTCTTGGTAATGATTGAAGGTACTGTACAGTGTAAGGTGTTTACCTTTAATGCCAGTTGATGGTTAAAGGTAAGTCGTTACCATCCGTGCCTTCACCACAGTGGCCTTCACCCTCCTGTTTGACTCTTAGTACGAGCCTAATAAGTAATAAGTGTTGACGGTACCATTGAGAAATTGGATGAATTTGTAGAAATTGGTAACATTTTCACATCAGCCTTCACATTTAATTAATTAAGTCAGTGAGTGTAGGTACACCTGCTGTGAATTCAAAATGTTTTTGTCTGTACATTTATTTGGGATAAATTTATTAACACTAAACTCCTTCTTTTTATACATGTTTATTATAATTTCATTTCTGTACACAACATAATACTATTTAAAAGTGACAAAGATTTTTGATGAAGGGATATGCTATATTATAATTTTAATATCAACAACAATTATGAAAATAATGATATAGCTATAAAGATGTCAACTGATTTACAATAATAACAATAACAATTATATGAAAACAATAATGGATTTTGGGTTTATTCAATTAATAAAAATTCGTGTAAAATGGAAATGCGTAATTAACGTATTACCAATAACATAATAATAAACATAAAACGTACGAATTAAGTTAATTAAGAAGGAATACCTAAGTAATAGTAATGCAGAATTCATAATTATTGAATATCACACTACAACAATTAAAATATTCACCATTCTTTGAAAATATTTTAGTTTGATTACATTTAGCTATTGTTTCTTGAGGTCAAAGGCACGTTTATCATTATAGAATATTGTATATCTTTAGTTTACTGATTCCTCCGAGATGTAGCCTACTGAGAAACAGAGAAATTTTCATTAATTAATTAAGGCACGTATGTGGAAGATTAATTTCTGAATAAATAATACCGAGATGTCGATAATATTTACGTTTTGGGAAATTGAATTGGCGCTCATTTCCTCAATGACGCTTTATAATATATTTTGGAAATAAATCTAAGATGGTAGGCTACTTGTATCGCTTCTATGTGAGCTGTTCTCTATCTTGTGTTTTGGGAAATAAAAATTACGCTCGTATTCTCTCTAACTGGACCACATGGCAATGATGGCATGTTCATGAGCTCAATGTGTGTGTTTTTTTTTATGTGTGTGTGTTTCTTTTTTGTCTAGTGGTCGCTCTGACGTGTGATTTGCATTTCCTATGGTAATTAAGCAAAGCACATCATACTCTTATCATTCTTTAGTGATGTAATGAAAATCTTATAATATCAAACTATTATGCATCAAGTGAATCATAATTATTATCTTTCATGTGTGTGATCTTACATTTCACAATTTGTTCACATCCGCGAGAATATTTTCAACGGGATACCTATAGATTTTGTTTTGTTTATTTTGCGTTTTTTTTTTTTCCAGCCTTGGCAGCTTGTTTGCCTGCTAGTTGAAGATGAGATCCCTATAATGTGTGAGGAGATAGACAATGGAGACGTAACAATTTGTAGCCGTCCTCACCACAGTAGTACGGTCTGCTCTCTCGTAGTTAGCCTTGACAATCTCGTAGTACTTGCCGTCCCTGTGTATGTGTGTGTGTGGAAGGGAAGAGAAGGGTGAGGTGGAGAAGTCGTAGATTAATTAAATAGTTAGTTAGTAATTTAATAATATGTATCGTTAAAAAATATATTAAATAAGGGTTATATTGTTGAAGATTGAGGAGTTAACGTTAGGTGGTTGGAGTTGTATGATATATTTCTCTAGATTTACTTAATAATGTAGGCTAGTCCCGTTCATCATCATCATCATTATTTTTATTATCAACATGGTCTATTTTTATGGGGAATATATAATTATGAATTTCGTGCATAAACTTGTGATATTCCAAAGTGGGATAACACGATAAACAGGAGGTAGGCCTAATTATGTTACCTAAATCATATTGTTTTATAGTTAATGCATTGTAAGTCATGGAGAGAGAGAGAGAGAGAGAGAGAGAGAGAGAAAGAAGATATATACTGAGAGAGAGAGAGATACTTACGCTAGAACAAGACTTTTAAGCCTGAGACACTTGACCCTCATGGTGTCTATGGCTTTCTGGCTCTTGTCGGAGAAACGCAAAGACTCGGGATCCCAAGACATCTCCAGACGCTCGAGGTTTTGTGCGTAGTTGGCAATATTGTCGAGTAGACCGTCCACGTGGATCTTGCCCGTCAGACGGTACGACAAGCCTTCAGATAATCCCAGGCGTAGGATTCTGTGGGAGGGATGGGACGGGGGCGATGAAGGAAAGAAATTGGATGTGTAAATGATGGTCTTATTAAGTATATATACGAAGTAAATTAATAATGTAATAAAAGTAGGAACGCAACGAAAGAAACTGGACCTAACCAAACCAGAGAACCCAAACCGAACCAAACCAGACCTAAACTAGCCCTAATCTACCCAAAATTAAACCAGGCGTAATGTATAACTGGACCTAACTGAACCAAACTAACCCTAACTCTAACCGAACCAAACCAGACCTAACTGAACCAACCTAACCTAACCTAACCTAATCTAACCTAACCAAACCAGACCTAACCTGATATTTTTGAGAGCGGGCATAACATTGGAGCAGAGTGAGTCGGTACACTGTGGTATCCCTGAGAGTACCAGTCCCCTTAGGTTATGTCCGTAGCGAGCCAGAAACTTGTACAACCCTTCCTCCGTCAGGTTGTCACACAGGTCCAGGTCCAGTGCCACCAGGTTCTTCAGGTTGCCTCGTTCTGTCCAGGCTCGTAGTACCTGTATGGTGGTTGTGGAAGGGAGGTCAGGTGAGGTCGTCTATATACTGTAGGTTTTGTCATTATTGTGTTATATACCTGAACTAAACACACAGCTAAGAAAATGTGGTGAATAATTTTTGTTTTTTTATCCATATTTGTGCTTCATATTTATAACCACACAGAGAGAGAGAGAGAACTTACAGGATCAGTAAATCCATCAAGCTGTCCCGCTGAGAGCCACCGTAGTGTTGGTATGCGGGTGAGGAGGTCAATGAGGCAGTCGGTGGAGAGGTCAGTAGCGGTCACGTCCAACTCCTGTACTGCTGACTTCTCCCACTCTGCTGCCATCACCTGGTCATTGGCTAGGGCTGAACGAGAGACAGTTTTATGTTAGTATATGCAACACACACACACACTGGCTTTAACCTCCCCCAACACACACACACATTGGACTTAAACCTCTTCCAACACACACACACACACACACTGGACTAACCTCTTCCAACACACACTCACTGGACTTTAACCTCCCCCAACACACACACACACACACACACACACTGGACTTAAACCTCCCCCAACACACACACACACACACTGGACTTAAACCTCTTCCAACACACACACACACTGGACTTAAACCTCCCCCAACACACACACACACACTGGACTTAAACCTCTTCCAACACACACACACACTGGACTTAAACCTCCCCCAACACACACACACACACTGGACTTAAACCTCTTCCAACACACACACACACTGGACTTAAACCTCTTCCAACACACACACACACACACACACACACACACTGTATACTGTATAAACACCCGCCCCCCAACACACACACACACACACACGTATAACCCCCCCCCCCTTCCCAAAACACACACACAGGGGTACTCACTGCATTGATTCATAAGGAGACACTTGAGTTTCTTGCACCTGCTGAGTAGAATCTTGAGGGAAGAACCTGTCACCTTGGCACAGAAGTTCACAGCCAAGCACTCCAACTGTATAAGAAATAAGGTAGGAATAAATGTGTGTGTGTGTGTGTGTTGGGAGTGTTTAGTGTGTGTGTGTGTGTGTTGGGAGTGTTTAGTGTGTGTGTGTGTGTTGGGAGTGTTTAGTGTGTGTGTATGTGTGTGTGTGTGTGTGTGTTGCGAGTGTTTAGTGTGTCACTGTGTGTGTGTGTTGGGAGTGCTTATGTACGATGTGTGTGTGTGTTGGGAGTGCTTATGTATGTGTACGTACAATGTCTGTGTGTGTGTGTGTGTGTGTGATTAAGTGCATAAACCACACACCTGCATGGATATAATTTAAACTGATCCTCCTCCCTAATAATAATAATAATCTCTCTTCTATCTTCATGTCCACAGACTGTCACGTCTATAAATATCTCTCCCTCACACACACACACACCACCCCTCAAACACACACACACACACACACACACACCACCCCTCAAACACACACACACACACACACACACACACACACACACACACACATAACCCTCCACACACACACACACACACACACCTGAATACAGTTTGAGCTGAATGCCTCAACGTGTGTATCGTCGACAAAGTTAATGCCGTACAGGTTGACCACTTTAAGGTTCGGAGTAGCAGACTTGAGCTTGTGAATGTTGATGACTTCGTAGATCTCTTCCTCCTCCTCGTCAGCCTTCTCGTAGGTACCTGGACGAAGAGAGAGAAAGAGAGAGAGAGAGAGAGAGAGAGAGAGAGAGAGAGAGAGAGAGAGAGAGAGAGAGAGAGAGAGAGAGAGAGAGAGAGAGAGAATTGGTTGATTAATTGGTTTGTTGGTTGATTCAATGACTGATTTTAATTGGGTGATTGATTGATTGATTGACTGAAATTTATTACTTGCATAGTGAGTTAGTAACCTATATAGTCTGTTTCTTGGCATAGTCTGGTGGAATCACTAGCCTCTCCTATTCTACCATAGCATATTTAGCCCCATTCATCCCTTCTTCCACTCCTCCAACTCCTACTCCTCGACCCTCCACTTCCTACTCCTCGACCCTCCACTTCCTACTCCTCGACCCTCCCACTCCTACTCCTCGACCCTCCACTTCCTACTCCTCGACCCTCCACTTCCTACTCCTCGACCCTCCACTTCCTACTCCTCGACCCTCCACTTCCTACTCCTCGACCCTCCACCTCCTACTCCTCGACCCTCCACCTCCTACTCCTCGACCCTCCACTTCCTACTCCTCGACCCTCCTCACCCTTCTCGTTTTACACCACCACCTTACTATCCTTCTTCTCCAACTTCCTCTTACTCCTTCACCACATCCTTCTACTCCTTCACCTCCTCCTCGACCCTCCACTACCACCACCTCCTCCTCCTCATCCTCCTTCTTCTAATCCATGCACCTTTCTCTTTCTACTCTTTGACCACATCCTTCTACTCCCCCACTTCCTCCTCGACCATCATCCCCCTCCTTCTACTTGACCCTCCTCTTTCTACTTCTCCATCCCCCAATCCTTCTTCTACTCGTCACCCCCCTCCTCCTTCTCCTCCTCGACCCTCCCCCTCATCAACTCACCAACCAGATGCAACACTTCGAGTCCATTGATGAAGTTGTATATCTTTCTCATGAAGCCCTCCATGAAGATCACCTCAGATAGACAGATGCACATGGTTCGAAGTTTGGTCGGGAACGCCTGTATAGAAAGATATGCGTCTGTCACTCTAAGATAGCACACACACACACACACACACACACACACACACACACACACACACACACACACACACACACACACACACACACACACACACACACACACACACACTTCCCCCCCCCCAAAAAAAAAAAAAAAACTGCACACCTTCCCAAACCACTCACTAACCAATCAACCCCCTACCCGAGCCAGTCAGTCAACCAGTCAGCCAGCCAGACAACCTTCTCACCTGCATGTCATTGAAGTCGTGGAGCTGCATGGCCGTGGAGAAGTCAAGGAGGAAGTTGGTGAGGTTTGGACACTTGGCTGTCAACTCGTGAAGGACAGGATGAGTGATGACATCCATTGGCATCTCCAGGTATCGTAGGGAGGCACCGAACCGAGACCTATAAGGAGGGAAGGGAAGGGTCACGGATTATAGGAGAAGGACGTGTATGTGTGTACGTGTGTACTCGTGATCTGTCCAGTGTATATTATGTGTTTGTGTGTGTGTGTGTGTGTGAGAGAGAGAGAGAGAGAGAGAGAGAGAGAGAGAGAGAGAGAGAGAGAGAGAGAGAGAGAGAGAGAGAGAGACTACCTATTCTCCACTTACAATTATAAATACTATCAGGTGAAGGAAAGAAAAGTGTCTCACCTTAAAGAATGTCTCAAACATAAAGAAGGATGATTATTTTAAGGTCTTCAAGAACTATACCCACCACCAGGGTTCATAGAATACCCTGCCCACCACAACACTATACGTACCCGATAAGATAGAGGAGAGTGTCGATGTTGTTGACGCATAGTCCCTGGCGATCTGGACGGAGGGATACGGCACTCCAGAGGGCTGTGTTGTAAGCGATTGTCCTCCACTTCTTGCACACGAAGGCGTTGGCTATGATCTCACGGTGCGACAAATACGAGAAGATACGTAACAACACCTTCTCTGGCAGCTTGTCTATCGTCTGGTGGTGGTGGAGAAAGAGAGAAGGTGTTGTTAGTTAGAGAGTTTGCATATTTCTGGTGGAGAGAGAGAGAGAGAGAGAGAGAGAGAGAGAGAGAGAGAGAGAGAAGGTGCTGTTAGTCAGGCAGAGAGTTTGCATAATCATAGTGTGGTCGTAGGAGAGAGAGAAGGTGTTGTTGGATAGAGAGTTTGCATTGACTTGTCAGTGTTGGTATTGGGAGAGTAAGAGAAAGTGTTGTTAGTTAATGAGTTTGCATATTCTGGTGGTGTTATTGAGGGGAGAGAATGAAAGGAGGAGAGGATTAATACAAAGACATGGTTCTGCGGAGGAAAGAAAGTTTATGCAATTTCGTCTGGCAAAATATAAAATAAAAATAAACAAAAAATAGATAAATAGTATGCAAGAATGTATGTATGTATGTACTTATGTGCTATCATACTATATGCTATTCTATGCTATGCTGCAGAACTTTATATTTTTTGTTTATGTTATCTTATGTTACGTTATTTATGCGAGCGAGGCACTTCCATGACACAGTACCGTTGTAAACCTTCTATCATCGTCGTCGTCAAAATCACACATAAAAGCCGCATCTGTAGTGAGTTGGGTCCACGCCTGCATGGTGGTGGCGCTGTCGACTGTGTGCAACGCCTTGTAAACAAAACACACAACACACACTTTATATAATGCTCTAACTCAGACTGCTATACGAGGAAAGAATTAGAGTATAATATTATGTTTTTTTGTTTTATTTTTTATATCTACGACTTTTTTTATCAGTATAGAGTATAATATTAGAGTATAATATTATGGTTTTTTTTTTTTTTATATCTACGACTTTTCTTTATCAGTATCCTCTTTCTTTCTGTTTCGTTTTTGTCTACGTCGTGTTTAGTAGTAGATCCTGTTGATGGCTAACCAACGCAACACGAGCCTATAATTATTTTCTTGTCCTGTTTTTTTTGTTTTGTTTTTTTATCTTCTTCTTACTTCTCGTTGTGTTTGGTAGGTTATTTCTTTGGTGTCTTTGCTGTGCATTAGATATATACAAAATCTGTCTTTCGTTAATTTTGTTTCTGTTATCGATTTCTCTTTTTTTCTTTGTTGTCTATATAATTTCTTAGGTATATTACTGAAAAGATATTGTTTATTTTAGATATAATATATTCTCTTATTGCAATATTTAAATGTTACGTTTTCTTACTTCTATTTTCATAATCACTCATCACTTTTCCTAATAAACAATGTTATATTTTAATTAACCAACTACATAATGTCACATTTCATTTTGTCGATTATTATAAGACTAGTGTGTGTGTGTGTGTTTGTGTGTGTGTGTGTGTGTGTGCTGGACTCGGTACAACACAAACAACCCTTTATAGGACACACAGACAATACCCATCCCCTTCCCTTCCTTTCACTTCCCTTCCCTTCCCTTCCCTTCCTTTCCCTTCCCTCCCTTCCCTTCCCTTCGCTTCCCTTCCCTTCCTTTCACTTCCCTTCCCTTCCCTTCCCTTCCCTTCCTTTCACTTCCCTTCCCTTCCTTTCCCTTCCCTTCCCTTCCTTTCCTTTCCCTTCCCTTCCTTTCACTTCCTTCCCTTCCTTTATCTTCCCTTCCCTTCCCTTCCCTTCACTTCCCTTCCCTTCCCTTCCTTTCCCTTCCCTTCCTTTCCCTTCCTTCTTCTCCCTTCCTCCACTCATCCCCCTCTCCCTTCATCTCCTTTACTCCATTCTCCCATTCACCCCACCTCCCCTCACCACTTATTAAGAACGTAGAGAAACTTATTCCCACTTCTCTCTTCCTCCACAATTATTACAACTGGCTGTAACTTCTCGTGGGGTTCCAATAATGTACTACGACTACACCACGACTACACTACGACTGCACCACGACTATACCACGACTGCACCACGACTACACCACGACTACACCACGACTGCACCACGACTACAACACGACTGCACCACGACTACACCACGACTACCCAAACATCATGTCGCTAAGGTCGTTACAAACACTATATATTATAATAGTCGACATTACAGCTGTATTATCAAGGGCTACAGCTGAATAACCATGGATACAAACTTTTATTAGGACGTTTTATTATGTATTACAGTTGTACCACCATAATTTCTCTCTCTGTATTTGTATTATCGGATGTATTGTATTGTTGTATTCTTGTATGTGATGTAGGCCTATACTCGCTAATGTTTTTTTAATTTATACTCGTTATTGTTTTTTTATTTATACTCGTTATTGGTTTTTTTATTTATACTCGTTTTTTTTTTATACTCGTTATTGTTTTTTTATTTATACTCGTTATTTTTTTTTGTTTTATACTCGCTGCAACTAAACTTTTATATCATTCATTTAACTCCTTTACTCGTTCTTATGTATGTATGTATTCGCTATGGATACTCGTTCCAGCCAACTCTTTGAAAATACTCGCTGCAAGTCAATATTTACTTCTTGTTAGCCTATTTCTTCACTCGTTGCAATCTAATCTCAATACTCGTTCCAGACAACTCTTTAAAACACTCGCTGTATCTCGATTCCTATTTCAGTTTACTCCTTCACTCGTTAATTGTTATCTAATTGCAATAGGCTACTCGTTCTAACTTACGTACTGTACTTTCAACTTTATTTTATATTTTCATTCTGTATCATCATATTAATTTTTTTTTTTCATCACTACAGCTAACTCGTTCCAGGCAACTCTTCACTTCACTCATTTTAACTCGTTCACTCGTCATCCTTTCACAACGTAGACATTTCCAGTTTACGTATTACACTTCACAACTCATTATATCACTTCACTCGTTCACTTCCAGTCGTAAATAATACTCGCTACTCCTCCTCTTCTAGTCTTAATACTCGCTACTATATAGCTCCTTCACTCGTTTTCTTCCAGTCTTGATTAATTAATACTCGTTTCTTCTTTACTCGTCTTCTTCCAGTCGTAATACTCTTAATTCCTTCACTCGCTCACTTCCAGACTTAATTAGTACTCGTTACTCTTTACTCGTTCTCTTCCAAACTTAATTAATACTCGTTACTCTTTACTCGTTCTCTTCCAAACTTAATTAATACTCGTTACTCTTTACTCTTGTTGATACTCGTTCGTTCCAGCTCCCTCCCCTCTCGCTTCATAATATCACTCGTTCCCGCCCCTCCTCATGCCCCCAGACCACGCCCCCCGCCCCTCCTTCAACACCTTCCCCGTCAGTAGCTGGTATACGACTGACTGACTGACTGACTGACTGAGGGTGGATGGGCGTGCGTGGGCGTGTGTGTGTGTGTGTGTGTGTGTATTCATTAGAGGGAAGGAGTTTTTACCACTATACCTAGCTGCCACCACCACTTCATGCCACCACTATCACTATCTCTCTATTCCCCCTCCATCTGTATTCAATTCATTCTCCCATATAATTATTCCTCCACTTCCCTCCCCTCCCCCCCCCAAGCAACCATCCCCTCCCCTACCTACCTCACTCTTTTTGCTCCCCCCTTCCCCCCCCCCCCCACACACACACCATCATGCTAAAATACACACCTATACCCTGCTCCAAAACCATGCAACCCTATACCTATACATGCACGCACCCTGCTTCAATGCACCCCTACCTACCCCTACATACCCTGCTTCAAAACACCCCTATATCTACCCCTACATACTCTGCACCTACCCCTACATACCCTGCTCCAAAATACCCCTATATCTACCCCTACATACCCTGCACCTACCCCTACATACCCTGCTCCAAAACACCCCTATACCTACCCCTATACCCTGCTCCAAAACACCCCTATACCTACCCCTATATACCCTGCACCTACCCCTATACCCTGCTTCAAATACACCTTCACTCCCACGCCCATTTCTGTCACGGTCCCCCCCCCACCCCTCCTCTCCCCTACCCCTGTCACTAAAACTCATCTGCTCGCGTCACTCACTCATGCATCCCTCAGCTCCTTTTCTCTAGATTTGGGTCATATTCTTATCTTCACTTTCCATCGTTCTCCCGTCCTTCGTCTTCCATTCTCGGGTCATATAATTATGTTTGGTGGTTCTTATTCACGGGCGTACGTACTATGGTTCTCTGAGGATGAGCTGAAGGACCGTGGAAATCTTACTTTTTTGATCGAAGGACTGACAAACACTGCCAAAGTTTATTGTCGTGCTCACTTCAGATTGTGCATTACATTTTTCAGGATAGATGGAATTTGATCGAATATGTTATCTTCTTCTCTTGGCTCTTGTAACAGTCTACTTTTATCTCTCTCTAGGTTTTGTAGGTTCGGAGATTTTTATTACATGATTCCAAAAAGGCTTGCGTGCTGGGATGAATACTTTAAGGGGGATATTATATACGTTTGTTACATAGGAGCATCTTGATTCCTCTAAAGTATATATGCTGCAGGAAACAGGATCAGATGAACATAAAGAATGGTGACCTGTTGTTTGGAATAGTTTGGAGGAATCAGTTGCTCCAAATTTACCAACACTGCACCCCCCTTTAATTAAATAGTTCTATACGATGAATCCCTCTGTCGTTGGGATCCCTTTGGTTAATGTTCAGCCATGCACTATACTTGATGACCCCCTGATGACAAGGCTCCATCCTGTGTTGCCGAGGTGAGGAGGGGGGATGTGGCCAAGCTGATGGAGCGGAGGGGGGAGGCAGGTGGGTGTTTGTATCATTGCTGGGGAGCTGTTGAATTTTGTGGGTGAAGCAAGGCATGAATCAGTGGCTGCATGTTGTTGTGTCAGCATCATGTGTGTCAGTCTGGTCCCATTCCACCTGTCTGCAAGTGTATGTCTATATGGTCTGGGCCAAGGATGATAGACTTTAATGATAGACTTCCTGTGTATAGTCCTTCATGTCTGGGCATCCTTGTGTACATGTGAACGGCAGGACAGCAACAACTATCATGGAATAACTCTGCTCAGTCAGTATGTCAGGCAGGTCCTTGTTCATCAGTTGTTGGCACGTGTTGACGACCACCTGATGACAACACAAACACCAAGGATGCAGAGCAGTAAACCGTATATAGATGGCATCAGGGTGCTTCAAGTCCAAACCATACCAGGAAATTTATTAGTATATCAGTACACGAGTTAAGATTCTTTTTCTGGTATAGTTTTGGAGGAATACAATAGTCCTTTCTTGAAATCGCCGAGAGTGACGAGGGCAGACGGAAGGGTGGCACCTCGAGTCCAAATGTAAAAATGCGGTGGAAAATGCCCTACATATGGAGATAAATATATCTCACACATACCCCTCCTGGCTCTCTCTCTCTCTCTCTCTCTCTCTCTCTCTCTCTCTCTCTCTCTCTCTCTCTCTCTCTCTCTCTCTCCTGCACACTATTATGCAACAGTAACACAACAGAAACCACCAACCTAACCATTCAACCAAGTTTTAACTGTGAAGCACCGCTGTTTTGTCCTAATTACTTTTAGCATTTAATAAAATAATTATATACTCTTTCTCTTCTCTGAATCATTAAATTGAAAAATATATTCATACTTGTTATGCCTTTCTCTGGAATGTTAAAGAGTGACAGTAAAACAAACACACACACAGGGTGAGAATAGAATCTGTCTAGTTTGGCTTCCCTTGACTTTTTACTGTACAAGTCACGTATAGAAAAAAGGGAATTACTTTTTTACTAATGAATTATTGTTGTTGTATGCTGTTTATTTTTATTTTTTCTATTTCATATAGATCTTCGATTGTGTTGGTATTTATCAAGTTAGGTTACGAATCTCTCTCTCTCTCTCTCTCTCTCTCTCTCTCTCTCTCTCTCTCTCTCTCTCTCTCTACTATTCGTGCCCTACCCTTGCCCACAGCTCTCTCTCTCTCTCTCTCTCTCTCTCTCTCTCCTACTATTCGTGCCCTACCCTTGCCCACAGCTCTCTCTCTCTCTCTCTCTCTCTCTCTCTCTCTCTTTCTCCTACTATTCGTGCCCTACCCTTGGCCACTTCCCGCCAACCAGGTTATTTCTGTCGTGTTTGGCGGGCACACACAGGGTTCCCAGACCGTTGCCACCGTTTCCCGCACAGCTCAGCTCAAATGCCGCCAAAACTCCGCCAAATTCTCTAACCAAATCCCGCTAAAAACCGCCAAACTCAAAATCAATTAAATTTCCCTTAATCAATGACAGAATTTTATACTTTTTAACTTTCTGCTACAAGAATTACCCATTATTCTATCTTTCACTCACATACACACCCTCACTCACACATATACACCTTTACTGTCTTCAATGCAATGTGTTAAGGTAACTAAATGAAATAACTCAAATTTTTCCCTCAAATTTCTGACACAAGAGTTAAACTATAATATGTTGAAAATACTAAAGGCCCACAGAAAAACCGAATTACCAATTTTTTATTGTAAAATTATAAATCAGTGGTGAGAGAGAGAGAAGGTGGTGGCCGCTGGTAGTAGTAGCCAGGTAGGCTGACGTGAATTTGAGGGCAACTGATTCCTCAAAAACTGTCGTACAACAGTACAGATATCTCACTTTTATACAGAGTTAATCTGTTTCCTGGCGTAGTTTGCAGGAATCAAACGACTAGCCCTTCAATTTACCAAATAAAAATGCTCAGCGGATTATTAAGGCGAGGTGAAATGAGGTATCTCCGGAGTAGGCTAGGGCAAGGAGTGGTGAGCATGTATGGCAGGCAAACTCGCCAAATTTCCCGCTAAACCGCCATTGGTAAATTATCCCGCGGAGTTGAGAGAGAAACCGCCAAATCTAGCGGGAAAACCGCCAATCTGGGAACCCTGGGCACACACTACTTCCCTCTTCTACCCTGGCGGCGGAACCTCTCACTAACACAACCAACCACTCTATTGCCTTCATTCTTTACTCACACCAACGAAAAGTGTGATTATTTTTTACCAAGAAAAATTTAACTGATACATTTTCAGCTGTAGGAACCATCAATGAGGATGTAATAAACCTTAATACCTGTTTTTATTAATTTATTTGTTTTTGTTTTTTCTACGGGGTGAAAAGGCACTGATTTCTTTTCAGCTAACTCGACATTTAATGCTTGTGTGTGTGTGTGTGTGTGTGTGTGTAAAGATTAAAAACAGGAGTCAAAGCATACCGGTACTGCACACAAGATGAGAAAGTGTGAGATTGAGGATGAGAAAGTGTGAGGTAGAAAGGAATATGAGGATGAGTAAAAATGAGACATGATGAAAATGAGTGAATGTGAGACAGGATGAAAATGAGATAGTGTGAGGAACGAATATGAGAATGTGTGAAAATGAGACAGGTTTAAGAAGAGAAAGTATGAGGAAGAAATATGAGAAAGTGTGAAAGTGAGACAGGGTGAAGATGGGAAGTATGAGGAAGGAAAATGAGAATGAGTGAAAATGAGACAGGTTTAAGATGAGAAAGTGTGAAAGTGAGACAGGGTAAAGATGAGAAAGTATGAGGAAGAAATATGAAAATGTGTGAAGATGGGAAGTATGAGGAAGGAAAATGAGAATGTGTGAAGGTGAGGCAGGATAAGAATAAGACAGTATGAGTTTTTCTTATATGAGTCAAGTGTGAGGAAGAAGGAAATGTGAAGACGAAACAGGAAGAATGAGTCAGGATGAATTGTGAGGTATGTAAGTGTGAGGACTACCACTACTACTACTACTACTACCACCACCACTACTACCACCATCACTACTACCATTACTGTCACCATTATTAAACTACCACCATCATCACTACTACTAACACCTCTACTATCACTACTACCACTACTACTACCACTACTACCACCACTACTACTACTACTATCACCATTACTACACCACCACCATCATCACTACCACTAACACCTCTACTATCACTACTACCACTACTACTACCACTACTATCACCATTACTACTACCATTACTACACCACCATCATCATCACTACCACTAACACCTCTACTATAACTACTACCATTACTACTACCACTACTATCACCATTACTACACCCACCATCATCACTACCACTAACACCTCTACTATCACTACTACCTCTACTACTACCACCACTACTATCATCGTTACTACACCACCACCATCACTACCACTAACACCTCTACTATCACTACTACCATTACTACTACTACCACTACTACCATCACTATTACCACATCACGACTGCATTTATCACCACTACCACCACTACTACTATCACTGCTACCACCAATACTACCACCACCACCATCAACATTACCTCATTACCATCGCTTTTATCACCACTACCACCACCACTACTATCACTACTACCACTACCACCACCACAACCAATGCTACCACCATCACCATCATCATCATCATCATCATCACCATATCTCCCTCACCACTCTGCCTGGAAAAAAAAAAAAAAAAAAAAAAAAAGAGAGAGAGAGAGAAAAAAAACTGATGATAAAATAACCAGACAAGCACAAGGGACCCTGTGATGTACTCAGAAAATTGGAGGTAAATGAGTCCTTCAAATAGTGCCACGAAACATCACCTATATGGAAGGAATTTATCAGGAGGAATCAGAAGTCAGCAGGGTCCTTATTGACTGCTATATTCCTCAGTGTGTCATGGGGCTTTTATTAAATTTCACCACTTGCATTTATTCTCACCAACAAACAAACAGACTAACGGTTTCACCAGTTATGTGTATTCCAACTAATGAACAGACAAAGAAACAAATAGACATAAACAGCAGATAAACAAACAGACAGACAAAGAAACAAAGTAAATATGTAAAGTTGTCTAGGCTACTTAGAAGAGAATGGCAACAGTCCAATACAATACTGGCACCTGTGACATTAAAAGCCCTGCCTTGCCTTACCCTGCCCTGCCCTGCCCTGCCCTGCCCTGACCTGACCTGCCCTGCCCTGCCCTGACCTGACCTGACCTGTTCTGTCCTGAAGTCTTTTGTCCCGACTGCCCTGTCCTGCCTTTTCCTGACCTGTTGTGCCTCACCTTATTCTGACTTGTCCTACCCTGCCCTTCTCAGACCTCTATAGCGCTCACCAATTAATGACCACCGTACAAACCAATATGATTATATATATATATATATATATATATATATATATATATATATATATATATATATATATATATATATATATATATATATATATATATGTGACAATCCACACAGCTTTCCTTCGCAACCAAAGTTTTGTAATTAATAAAAATAAATCCTCCTAAGTCCCAACCTTCTACTTTTTCCTACCTACTTTTTCGTCTTTTTTCCAGTTCTTCTTCCTTTACTTGCCATTTTTTCCACACTCCACTCAGCAATACTACACCAACACTAAATATGATATTATCATCGTAGATTCCGTTGGGCTAATCTAGTTTGGTTATTCCTGAAAGATAACTATTATAGAAAATGGAATGAGTACGTTTCCTCTGGTACAGCTTGAAGGGATAACTCCAACTGGTCATACAAACCTTTGGCCTAGGAACACTGTTAAAATGTTTGTTTTGTTATGGAGCTTAGTGCGTTATGCCTGGAATCACAGACCTTTGTCATGGCGCTTGGTGTGTTATGCTGGAAGATATAGATGTAATGTGCCTGAGATCTGTGTAGAGGTTTGTTATGGCGCTTGGTATGTTGTGCCTGGGAGTTTCTATGTAATTGTGCCACGTGACATAACACAGCCGTATAATTATATAATACTGTGTTATTAATTATTTACTGATAAGGAAAGATAACATTAATTTATTGGCTGATGGAGTGGTTTGTTGCTGATTTATCTCGTATGTATGTGTGTATTTATTTATTTATTTATTTATTTATTTGACTATACTCACTGCATGGACGAGTTATTATTATCAAGCCCCGTGGATGAGGAATTATTCACATATACACCACCAGCCTCATATTTATTATTCACCGTTTGTAGCCTCTCTTAATTAAGCCCCGTGAATGAGGAAGAATTAAAGAGGGACTACACAAACTCACATCCCACCACCTTCATATGACTCACCATTTGTAGTCTCTCTCTTTCAAGCCCCCATGAATGACGAAGGAAGAGGGACTACACCACTATATAACTCTCTCTCTCTTTATAACTCTCTCTCTCTTTATAACTCTCTCTCCTTTCAAGCCCCGTATAGATTAGGAAGGAAGAGGGACGACACAAACTCACATACCACCACCTTCATATGACTTACCAATCGTATAGTCTCTCTCTTTCAAGCCCCCCTGAATGACGAAGCAAGAGGGACTACACCACTAACTCTCTCTCTTTCAAGCCCCGTGCGTAGATTAGGAAGGAAGAGGTACTAAACTAATTCACATATCACCAGTCTCATATTACTCACCGTTCGTAGTCTCTCTCTTAAGCCCCCGTGAAGGACGAACCAAGAGGGACTACACCACTATATAACTCTCTTTCAAGGAAGGAAGAGGTACTAAACTAATTTGCATATCACCAGTCTCATATTACTCACCGTTCTTATTCTCTTGCTTGAGCCTTCATGGTCCACAATCTCAGTGGCCCCTTGTACCACCTGTCCCCACGAGTCCATGGCTACCATAACACTCACACGGTACTACCACCACTGAAACACCACCACAACAACAACACACTGAATACTCTATTACTACTGAAACACCACTGCCACACACTGAATATTCTATTACCACTGAATCACCACCACAACACAGTGAAATAATTCCACCTACACACTATCACCACTGAAACACCACCACAATAACAACACACTGAATACTCTATTACCACTGAAACACCACTACCACAACATAGTGAAATACTATGCCACCTACACACTATCACCACTGAAACACCACCACACACTGAAACACCACCACACACTGAAACACTACCACAACAACACACTGAAATGCTACCACCACTGTCTCGCTATACCACCACTGAAACACCACTGCAACACACTGAAACACTACCACCACTATCACCACTGAAACACTACCACCGCTGCCTCACTACCACCACTGTCACAGCTTCCCTACCCCCACCACCACTTCCCAACTTCCACCACCACTGAAACACTATCACCACCGTCACCACTTCCCACCTTCCACCACCACTGAAACACTACCACCACTGTCACCACATCCCACCTTCCACCACCACTTTTGTCACACTACCACCACCACTACCACTACACAACAACTGATACACCTATATACAGTACCACAAGCCAAGCCTCTATTTATTCCCACCAGGCTACAAATACCACACCTCTCCTTGTTTCACCACTACAGCTCACCACACGACACCACTATCATGCAACATCACCACACTACTACAAACACCACACCTCTCCTTGTTTCACCACTACAGTTCACCACACGACACCACTATCATGCAACATCACCTCACTACTACAGACACCACACCTCTCCTTGTTTCATCACTACAGTTCACCACACGACACCACTATCATGCAACATCACCACACCACTACAAACACCACACTTCTCCTTGGTTGCTATCACTACAGTTCACCGACTACAACACCATTAATGTATCACCACACTACTACAGACACCACCACACCCTTCACCTTATGTTCATCACTACAGTTCACCACACAACACCATTAATAATATCACCTTGCAACCCTCACTCTTTTCCTTAATTTCCTTCACTACAACACACACAACCAATCACCACAAATCCTTCCCTTTTATATCCTTCACCACAACACACACAACCAATCACCACAATCCTTCCCTTTTATATCCTTCACTACAACACACACAACCAATCACTCCAATCCTTCCCTTTTATATCCTTCACCACAACACACACAACCAATCACCACACTCCATCCCTTTTATATCCTTCATCACAACACACACTATACCACCATTAGCACCGATGCACCACATCACTAAAATATTTCCTTAATTGCATACACACACTACTATTACAAACGACAAACACAAACACACTTCTTTTCTCTCTCGTATTCCTCCTCTACTCCAACAACACCGACACCACCAACACCACTCGATCTATCTCTATTTTTTTTTCTCTCTCTCTCGTACACACACACAACATCACATACAAAATTTCTCTCTCTCTCTCTCTCTCTTACACATGCCACACACACACACATACAAATCTCTCTCTCTCTCTCCTCTCTCTCTCTCCTCTCTCTCTCTCTCTCTCTCTCTCTCTCTCTCTCTCTCTCTCTCTCTCTCATCTTCTCTCTCTCTCTCTCTCTCTCTCTCTCTCTCTCTCTCTCTCTCTCTCTCTCTCTCTCTCTCTCTCTCTCTATCTCTCTCTCTCTCCACTATCACCTCCTCCACCTCCACCACCGTCACCAGCACCACCGTCGTGAATACTGGGGACCCGACCGACACATTCTTGTCACCTTTCCCGTCGCACACAGTAGCACCTGGCCCCCACCTGACACACACACACACACACACCGCCTCCCCTTTAGTGTCCCCTGGCCCCCACCTGACACACACACACACCCGCCTCCCCCTTTGTGTTCCCCCACCTCCCTCCACAGCGAGACAGACACACACCTCCTTACTTCAATTAATAGCCCAATGTGTCACGGCTTTATTATCCTTAAATGTTAGTGAGGGGAAGTTCAGACAGTATTGAAATTGAGACAGCATTGAACTTCAGACAGCATTGAAGTTCAGACAGCATTGAAGTTCAGACAGCGTTGAAGGGTTTTTGTAAGGAGGTGACAGACAGCATACAGGAGGTGAAGATGTGTTTATACGAAGTGGTTGTATCAAGTTACAGTCCTTTCATTCCTCAACTTTGGGCCAGAGGTAAATAGAAAAAAGTAGATATTTCGATCGTCCCTCCCCCCCAAAAATGAATAAATAAATAAATAAATGAATAAATAAATAAACGTAGAATTTGAAACATGCGGCCAAATTATGTGAACCACTTGTACAGTACACATAAAAAAAAAATGTCGGAAATGTGCATGGGCCTGCCGTGGATTCTCTCTCTCTCGCCCCTCGCCTCGCCCCCCCCCCCCCACAGCCCCCCGACCCCTACCCTCTTACCACGCGGGGATGATTCAAACTGATCCATGGTTCTCAAAGCACTGATGATTTTAGTTAGATATCTTTTGTATGCTAGGATATTTTTTTATAGGGGTCTTATGTTGTGGGTCAGTGTGATAAAACAATGGAAAATTCACCTCTAAGTTTACAATATATTAATTAAGTTGGGATTCTCTGTTTTGGTAAATTGGAATGCTACTGATTCCTCCAAACTATGCCAGGAAACAAATCACATCATTGTACTAATAGGGGATATGTCGTTTCGTGTCATAGTTTGGAGGATTCCCTATACAGTATAGCCCTTCAATTAACCATCAAGAAAATCTCCCCTTAATTAAAAGACGGATCCTCTCCTCTTTTTCCTGACAAAATTACATAGCTATTGACTTCAACATTAGAGGGAAGCAATAACCCTTTAAGGAGGTGCGGGAATAGGGGGGACAGGCTTGGGGGGGTTTAGGGGGGTGCTGGAGTAGGGGACAGACTTGGGGGGGTTTTAGGGGGGTGCGGGAGTAGGGGGACAGGCTTGGGGGGGGGGGTTAGGGGGGTGCGGGAATAGGGGGACAGGCTTGGGGGGGGGAGAGGAGTTTAGGGGGGTGCGGGAGTAGGGGACAGACTTGGGGGGGTTTAGGGGGGTGCGGGAGTAGGGGGACAGGCTTGGTGAGGGGGGGGGTTAGGGGGTGCGGGTATAGGGGACAGGCTTTCAACCCACCCCAAGCCAGTCCCCCTATTCTCGCACCCCCCAAACCCCCCCCCCCCCCAAGCCTGTCCCCAACTCCCTCACCCCCCTTAATTCCCCTATACAACATTAGCCTCTTAGTGATATATTATGTACTTTGTATATACAGGTATTTATATATGTAGATAATATCACACTCTTCTTCCCTCACCATCGTCTGCTTGCCACCAACCTATTGTTAGAGCTCCCTCACTTTCTTTCTCATTTCCTTACTCTCTCTCTCTCTCTCTCTCTCTCTCTCTCTCTCTCTCTGTGTGTGTGTGTGTGTTTTTTTTTTTTTTTTTTTTTTAGCTAGTATCTTCTGAACAAATCCATCTACAAATCAATGTGTGCGTGTGTATGTTTGTGTGTGTGTGTAAACCAGGCTAATGTCAAGTGGGACAAAACTCTACGTGACACAAACATACACATTCACTACACCAGTGGTCTTCAACCTTTTTTTATGTCGTCCATCCCTAGTGGTGATTAGTGTTATATAATTATATTCCAGTTAGCTTTCCAGGTTAGTTATAAAGCTTTATATGCAATGTATAACCTGAAGAATGTTAATGATTTATAATTTGTTCAGCGATGTAACCCCGTAAACAATAAATAGAGAGACAGTAACTGACTATCACTAACCCCAAGTGAAAGGTGACATCCTCAGTAAGTGGTTGACTACCCTCCTTTAATAGTGGTGTTACATCGATGTAACACCACTATTAAAGGAGGGTAGTCAACCACTTACTGAGGATGTCACCTTTCACTTGGGGTTAGTGACAGTCAGTTACTGTCTCTCTATTTATTGTTTACGGGGTTACATCGCTGAACAAATTATAAATCATTAACATTCTTCAGGTTATACATTGCATATAAAGCTTTACAGCTAACCTGGAAAGCTAACTGGAATATAATCATGTAACACCCGGCCTTTTTACAAACTCGAGAGGAAAACGGCAATTACATTATCTTGAGAAGATCACTAATCACTCTCACTTTAACCAATGGAGGAACAAGTTGACCATTACCAATGATAAAACCAAGATTTTTTACTTGAGTTTTACAAAACTCGCAATTTGCGAGATTAGCTACTAAGTTGGACATGAGGAGAACTACGAACCTATATTATAGACAGCTCGTCACCTTCAGGGTCTTCCAAGCATGGACAGTGTTGTATCCTTCTGCTTCAACATCAGCATTTTCTTCCAGCCACTTGATCTTCGCATCAATAGCATTTTCGATCTTTTCTTTGTCTTCACCAGCAAACATTTCGGCACCCTTGATCATGCGGTCAATGTCCTCAGGTGTAAAGCGATTCTGATCATTACTGACGACAATCTTTTCCTTGTTGCCAGTTCCCTTATCCTCTGCAGATACTTTTAGGATACCGTTGGTAACAATCTTAAATGTTACTTCAATCTGAGGCACACCTCTTTGAGCAGGGGGGGATGCCAGTCAGGTCAAACTTGCCAAGAATGTGGTTGTCCTTTGTCATTGGCCTTTCTCCTTCTAAAACTTGGATTGTAACAGCATGTTGTTTGTCAGAGGCAGTTCAAAAGATCTGTAACACGAAGAACGAAAAGAGACACCAAAGCTACTGACTGCACATTATTAAACTTTACCCCGACATCTTCTGACTACCATCCTGGCGAGGTTGCCAATTTGTTACGTAGCAATGTAACACCACTATGGAAGGAGGGTAGTCAAGAAGTTAGTGAAGATGTTATTTTCTACTTGGGGTTAATGGCAGTCAGTTACTGTCTCTCTTTTTTTATTTTTAATGTTACATTGTTAACAAATTGCAGGTTGTACATTGCATATAAAGCTTTATAGCTAACCTGCTGGAAAGCCAAACTAAAATACAATCATGTAACATTAGGTAGAAGCTGTCCACCCCTCACCCACCTCACCCCAAAAAAGTCTCTTAAAAAATCTCGCATTTTAACATTTAAAATCTAACTTTCATATCTCAATTCTACGATTATGTAAACAGAAAAAAAAAGTTTCTCTTATTTTTTTTATCTGGCTTTTACAGAGTAGAGAGGTTTTGGGAGATTGCAGGCCATCTTTTACCATTCTGTTTTATACCATTTATAATTATATTCTCTTTATATATAAAGACACGTGCAGGTCAGGATCTCGTCCACCCACTTGTCCACCCCTAGACAGCCGTCCACCCCTCACTTACTCTCGTCCACCCAGGTTGAATAACACTGATGTAGACTATTTGGTTGTTGAGGATTTAGGTCTAAATTATAGTACCGTAGTCTAAGTTTAGCCAATGTGCCAAAAGAGTTTTTATAATTGTGAAGTTACCTCCTGGGACTGATGAGTAAAATTAATGTTTTTGTGTGAATCAGAGTGAACTGGAACTGAGTAAGTGATGACACACTTTATGCAGTAACATCCATGCAGCCATCATGGTAAGATTCCATGTGGCTTATAAGTGGTTGACCTGAGTGTGAACTCTATTATATGACAGATCTGGGTGTTACACTACACATCTCTTCACCATAGTATACACATCTTCACTACACATCACATATCTCCAGTACCCTATACAAATCTTCACAACACACCACACATCTTCACTACCCTATACACATCTTCACTACACTATACATATCTTCACTACACACACATCTCCATTACCCTATACACATCATCACAACACACCACACCTTCACTACACGTCACACATCTTCACTACACTATACAGATCATCACAACACACCACACCTTCACTACACTATGTAAATCTTCACTACCCTATACATATCTTCACTACATTATACACATCTTCAATACACTATGTAGGCTACATTTTCACTGCACATCACACATCTTCACAGCACACCACACATCTTCACTACACTATACACATCTTCACTTCACTATACACATATTACTATATATAATCATATTTATATACTGTACTTAAAGAGTGACATAAGGCCTTCAAGAGTCTCATACTAGAACTCTTTATATAATTAATTTTATTTGCATTTGTACAGTTGGCCACACATGAAACTGGTATGGCTCGACGTTACTTGTAAGGTGGCTACAACGAAAGGAAATTTAAGTGAAAAAAGATGTAGTTTGTTGACAGGCAGACAGTAAAATATTATTACTATCTGCTTGTCAACAAACCATAACTTTTGCTCACTTTCCTTCCCGTTGTAGGTATCTCGCAAGTAGCGAGGCGTTCCAGATTCATGTGTGGGCAACTGTACTTGTTCTTATTTCTCTGTAACATTATAATACTGTCTGTGGGTTGGTGTGTAAGCTATGACCTCTTTTACTATACTTTTTGTATAAAATAAACTATTAATTCTTTAATTCATTGATTCTTTCATTCATACTCCTAGGAAAAGTTTGAGAGAAGAGGTAATGCTCTAGGAAACAGCGGTATTTAATGGGTTTAAGTACTTTTGATAATATACAGAATTAGATAAGTTTATGCAGTTATATATGGAACAAATTCAAGTCTCTTTCTGGCTCTAATTATAGTTAATATGAGAAAATAAGAGCATAATTATAATGAGTTTAAAGCGGCCGGGACAATGTTTTGAGTCAATGAGGGGGGGTAGGGTAATAAGCTCCACCCCTGCTGGCTTCACTTTGGGTGTACAGGACGAGCGGCTCATATCATGGCTCATGCCGCCTCCTCTATATTATACCTCCATGCATTTAACCGAGACCCGTAGAAAAGAGGGACGAATCATAACAAATGTAGTTCCGTATACAACCATTTTCAGAGTCCCGTATAAAAGAGGGACGAACCATAACAAAAGTAGTTCCGTACAACCAACCCTGCTGGACTGGACAGAGTGATAGAGTGTCAAAGAGGTTGTATCACTCACGTCCCCCCCCCCTCTCTCTCACAAGGCACTAAAAACTTTACTAATGGGTTAACACTTCCATCTGCTAATTCTGTCTGTTTGTCTGTCTGTGTGTGTAGTTTGGCAGCTGATGGTGTGTGTTTGAGTGTGTCTTTGTGTTGTGAGAGAGAGAGAGAGAGAGAGAGAGTGTACGAGTATATATGTGTGTGTGTGTGTGTGTGTGTGTGTCTTGACATAATAATAATAATAATAATAATAATAATAATAATAATAATAATAAACTCAAAATGCAGTAAGTGTGAAAAAAGTTGCATATACATTTCGAGGAAACGTGTGGCCTAAACAAACTTAATAGTAATAGCCACAAGTTAGTTACCGAGAGTAGAAAATAATATATACAGTACACAGAAATATAAATACGAAAAAAAAAAAAAAAATTATATACAAAAGCTTGATATGTAGGAAGGAGCGAGATATTGTTTTGATTAGCGAGAGTAAAGATGAACGTTTAGAAGAAAAAAATCGATATACACAAAAATTTCATATGTAGGAAGGAGAAGTTGTTGTGATTAGCAAGAATAAAGAAGAATATGCTAAACAAATATATTAATAGACACACCAAAGTTTGATATGCATGGATTAGGAGCGAGATATTGTTTTGATTTGCAAGAATATGCTAAAAAACATATATATATACACACACCAATAATTTATATGCATAGGAGCGAGATATTGTTGTTGATATGCATAGACATTGTTTTGATTATCGAGAGTAAAGAAGAAAATGTTAAAAAAAAAATATATATACACACATACCAAAGTTTGATATACATAGAGATTGTTTTGATTATCCAGAGTAAAGTTTGATATACATAGACACTGTTTTGATTATTGAGAGTAAAGAAAAATATGTTAAAAAAAAACATATATTTCCACACACCAAAGTTTGATATGCAAAGAGACTGTTTTAATTATCAAGAGTAACGTTTGATATACATAATTATATAGAGATTGTTTTAATTATCAAGAGTAACGTTTGATATATAGAGACTGTTTTAATTATCAAGAGTAACGTTTGATATATAGAGATTGTTTTAATTATCAAGAGTAACGTTTGATATATATAGACTGTTTTAATTATGAAGAGTAACGTTTGATATATAGAGATTGTTTTGCATATCAAGAGTAACGTTTGATATACATAATTATATAGAGAGAGATTGTTTTAATTATGAAGAGTAAGGTTGGAAGTCATTACCGTGCGTGACCTGCGTGTTGTGTAGGTGGTCAAGTCGTCTGTGTTGGATCTGGTGGCAGTGAAGGTGTGGATGTCGACTGGTAGAGTGTCCCACATGGATTTACGACGAGACGACCAATCCATTCTTATTTTTTTTATTTTATTTTTTTTATTTTTTATTTTTTTATTTTTTTTTTTTTTTGTGTATTATTGTTTACAGTATATTTAATTTTTTGGTTGATCACACTTACAGGACGCTGATTATTGTTGTTATTATTATTTTTATTTTTTATTTTTATTGTGTGTGTATATTTTTTTTTTATAAGAGTTTAGTCGCCACTTTAAATGAATAAAAGAATAATTTTTCTTTTATATTTTGTTCTTGATACTTTACTGGTTGATTTTCCTTTTACATTTTCTCGTCACTTTAATTGTAAAATTGCCTTAAATTTCTTGTCGACACTTAAATGGACCTATTGATTCTCCTTTCTAGGTCTTAGTATTTTTTAATGGTGGTGACTATTTGACGTGTTATTTTCTATAATTATGAAGTAGTATTAATTTCCTATGATTCTAATTTATGTTCTGGGGAAAATGAGATTGTGAAAAAAGGGTACCACGCATAAAAAATATTAATAAATACAATATATAACTACCAGTCCAAATGTTTCATAAAGAACACACAGCCATCAAAAATTAACAGCGACTACCGTATAAAACTGGACCTTTGCCTTGGCACCTGTGTATCTATGGTATGTTGTTCATGCCTCAGGAATTTCCCGCTTCAACACCTTCCCCTTCCCACTCACTGCTGATATCACTGGAATAAATCACGATGTACAGTCACGAGCACTAGTAAGTATCCAGCTGGTGTGCTTCGAATACCTAAAGACAGTAAATAAATGCACAATAAGATCTCCATTACAATTAATTCGTTGGTGAATAGAACTGTTCAAAACTTCAACCAAAGCTGTATACTTATTAGTGCTTAGTGGGGGTCTAAAGTCGTGTCGTGATTTTTGCTGAAAAACTAATTAAGGCGACCAGCAAAAAGAACATGTGGTTTCAATTAAGATCAAGAGAATAATCATCTACTAAAATAATATTCCTCTGATCTTGTGTGGTATATAACTCAGTCCATCAAACAGAGCTTTTCTAATGATACACGAGTTACATTATTTCATTCATCAGTCACAACGTAGACAAGACTACATAATTTAAAGGCCCTCACTGTATGTATGTATTGGACACTCGTTTACTGTTGGGTTGTCAGTCACTAGAGGCCCCAATAATATTAAGATATATATGTATACTGTAGCCATTACTTACTCATGACCCTGTTTAGGTATAGGTCTAGATACATACATATTGGGCAGGATTGATTCTTAATAATATTTTCCTGGTGGTTTCGTAAAAAATAAAACTTCAGCTCTTTCTTAGGTATAGATATAGATGAAGGAGTTTAATTTTGGTGTTTGCAGCGGCACTTCCTTCACAATAGTCGCTGTTTTATTTCATTATTTCTATTTTCCAGTCTTACAATTCACGATTCTTGTCCTCGCATGTTATCCAGAACTTCTATATTATTTTCAAGTTGGCGCAGACGAAGTTTTCCATTTCAAGTTGGAAGGGTGCTCACTGAACTGAACTTCGTGGCGATTGTTAGAGATAATTATGCCTTTCCAACGGTTCCCTAAAGCACGCAATATGTCTTCTTTTACGTGTGTTTGTGTTTCCTGATCTTTGGGAAGTTGTCAACGTCACCTCCAGAGTTTGGGTACAAGCTGCTTCGAGTTATATAAGTTGATGGTAAGTGGTTTCAGCCAAGACAGAAAGTTGGGTGGATGGAGGAACACACTCGTCACTCTGACAACCCGAACTGAGATGGAGGTGCCCGAGGTGGTGTAGGTGTGTATGTATGTGTGTATGTGTGTGTGTCAGGTCGTCAGCATCTTATAGGGACCGTGGGCGCCGAGTGACGGAACCATGCAGCCAGCTAGCCCGCCCACAACGCCCCTCACTACCCACCCACCCACATACCCGCTGACATCCCTAGCTTGTCAGTCGTCGTCAAGCAGAAGAGAAGAAATAAAAACAATGGTCTTGTCTCTGGGGTCCATTTTCGTCGACATCTTGAGGCTGGTTTGTTGTTGGACGGGTGGAAGGTGGAGTTGTTGAGTGCTTTGATGGCAGTGGTGAGATGTAAAGTAGTGGTGATGTGGTTGTGGTGGTGGTGGTGAAGCGTGAAGGTAGTGGTGATGTGGTGATAGGAGTGGTGGTGGTGAAGCGTGAGGGTAAAGAGTGGTGATATTGAAGTGTGTGTGTGTGTGTGTGTGTGTGTGTGGACTGATGGTGAGGGTAGAGGTATATAGTAGTGGTGGTGAGGTGTGAGATGTGAAGTATAGTGCATGGTGAGGAGGCGAGAGTAGTGATGGTAATGATGGTGGTGAAATGTAAAAGTTTTAATTAAATATAACTTCTTGCACTAATGAAGGTGGTGATGAGATGTGTATAGAAGAGGTAAACACACACACAGTAAGAGGTATAAAAAATTCTTCAAGGGCGTGTCTTTAGCGGGGCGGGGCGGGGCGGGGCGTGGCAGTGTAGGGCGTGGCAGGGCAGGGCAGGGCGTGGCGGGACAGTGTAGGGCGTGGGTCAGCACCTGAGGGGTCGTGAAGGGGTACTAAGGAAGGTGGTGGTGGTAAAATGTGAAGGGGTCGTGGGGGGAGGGAGGTGTCTGGTCTGGGGGGATGTGGGTAAGGAAGGGAGGGAGGGGGTAAGTGGTAGATAGGAGGGGGGAGGGGGTCTGGTCTGGGGGGATTGGGGTAAGGAAGGGAGGGAGGGGGTAACTGGTAGATAGGAGGGGGGAGGGGGTCTGGTCTGGGGGGATTGGGGTAAGGAAGGAAGCGAGGTGGTAAGTGGTAGATAGGAGGGGGGGGGGGAGTTCTTGTCTGGGGGGTTGGGGGCGTAGAGAAGGGGGCGAGGAAAAGAGGGGGGAGGTAAACGGTAGACTGGAGGGGTGGGGGGAAGTTTGGGAGAAGGAAGGTAGGGGGGTGGGGCGAGTGAAAAAGGGGGCGGAGGGGGCGGAAGTAGATATTATTATGACGAAGGGGAAGGAAGAGAGAGAGAGAGAGAGAGAGAGAGAGAGAGAGAGAGAGAGAGAGAGAGAGAGAGAGAGAGAGAGAGA
The DNA here is from genome assembly GCA_033782935.1 of Petrolisthes cinctipes. Classification (NCBI taxonomy): domain Eukaryota; kingdom Metazoa; phylum Arthropoda; class Malacostraca; order Decapoda; family Porcellanidae; genus Petrolisthes; species Petrolisthes cinctipes. The sequence goes on from JAWQEG010001264.1 coordinate 203,674, forward strand.
GAGAGAGAAACGGGAGGAGGGAAGGGAAGGGAAGGGAAGGAAGGAGATGAAAGGGAAATATTGAACAAGGAAGGAAAGAATAAATTTGTAAGGTAAACATGATAAGATATAGAAGGTGTGTGTGTGTGTGTGTGTGTGTGTGTGTGTGTGCGATAAACAACAATCTTGCTTACACCTCTCTCCCTAAACACTCCCTTCACCTCACTCACCCCTTCCTTCACTTCACCTACACGCCTGCCTCACTTCACCTGCCTCCCCTCACCACCATCATCTCAGCCTCACGTAATCTATAGTTCACTTAAACCTCTTCCTATCCAGCTCTCACCTCTTCACTTAAACCTCTTCCTATCCAACTCTCACCTCTTATAACCCACACTACACTATTTTAATCCTTATACCCCTTTTTCACATCTTTATCTGTCTCTGCTTTCGCTTCTCTTTTCCATCTTCTTTCTTTTCCTCTCTTCCTCGTCTCTCCTTTCATCTTTCCATCAGCTTCCATTTCCTCTTTCCTGTTTCTCTTGTTCCTTATTCACATCTTCTTCTTATTCGTCTCGTCTTTTCTCATCTATTATTTTTGTTTTTACCATCTTCCTCTTCCCATTCACTCTCCCGTTCGTTCTCCCTCTCTTCTCCTCCCCACTCTTCTTCTCCCCATCTTTTTCCCCTCTCCTCTTCTCTCCTCTCACCTTTCCCTAGCTCCCCCTCCCTTCCCCCTCTCCATTTGCTGCACACACCTCTGGCCTGATAACAGAGAAGGAGACAAGGACCAAGGCAACGTTTGTGTGTGTGTGTGTGAGAGAGAGAGAGAGAGAGAGAGAGAGAGAGAGAGAGAGAGAGAGAGAGAGAGAGAGAGGGACCTTTGTTAATTGATAAAGGCACTAATGGACTTTTGGTGTGTTTACTTGTGTGAGTTTATGTGTGTGTGCGTGTGTGTGTGTGTGTGTGTGTGTGTGTGTGTGTGTGTGTTTATAAGGTATGACACAAACACCATCTCACCTTCTTCTCCTTTTATCCTATAATATATTGCCTTGGGTTGTATATATATGCAAGAATAACCCCGTGGTGTGGACGATGCATGGTGTGTAGTGACGGTATACGATGGCTATGTGGTGTGTCGATGGAGTCAATATACCGCCGATACCACGCACCCACGCCATCGTATGTACCATCCATGAATGTTCTTTCTTGAATTTGGCCCATGCATTGATTCATTCACTGACCCCCAATGGCACCCCCCCCCCTCATCCCTCTTTCATCCCTGCATCTATATAATATACGGTTTCCTTCGTGCTCAAACTATTATTATTATTATTTTTTTTTTTTTTTTTTTTTTTTTTTTTTTTGTATAGTTTTCAGGACACACAGTACTCTGAATTGAACAGATCTGACCCGAGATTGAGGGTTGAAGGACGGAGGAAACAAGGGACAGGTGAGGACAATAGGTGCAGTTATGAAGGGCAACAACAACAACAACAACAACAACAGGAAATGAAGCTGTAAAAGTGAGAACGGAAGGGAAGGTAAAATATCAAGAGCAGATGTGTGTGTGTGTGTGTGTGTGTGATGAAATATTTTTATGTCCAGAGAACTACAGTAGGATATATAAACATTACAACAAATTAACTCAACGTAACAACAGAATTTATACCAACAATATTATTTTCTTCACCCAAACGTACAGAAATTATATTATCCTACTTCCCTGTTCCCCTACTCCTCTGCTCCCCATTATCCTTCCTCCTGCTCCCCTGCCAACCTCACCTTTCCTTGATACTCTGCCACTCTGCTTCCCCGCTGCTCTATCTCTCTGCCACATAACTCCCCTGCCACCCTAGCTGCCTCCGTTTATAAACTTCTCTGCTATACTGGTTTTGTTTACACGTTACCTTAGCTCCTCTGGTTTGGCTTCACCTTACCCTCCCTTGATCGGTTCCTTCCACTTTTCCCTCCCTTCCCCTCCCTCCCTCCCACCCACTCTTCTTCCCTTCCCACTTCCCTTCTTCCCTCCCTTCTTCCCTTTCCACTCTTCCCCTCCCTCCCTCCCACCCACTCTTCTTCCCTTCCCACTTCCCTTCTTCCCTCCCTCCCTCCCACTCACTCTTCTTCCCTTCCCCCTTCCATCTTTCCCTCCCTTCTTCCCTCATTCCCACTCTTCTTCCTTTCCTACTTCCCTTCTTCCCTCCCTTCCTCCCTCCTTCCCTCCAACCCACTCTTCTTCCCTTCCACCTTCCCTCTTTCCCTCCCTTCTTCCCTCCTTCCCACTCTTCTCTCCCTTCCTCCCATTCTACCCACCTCCCTTCCCTCTTACTCTTCCTTCCCACTCTCCCCACCTTCCTTCCCTCTCTTGTACCTCTCTCCTGGTTTCCTCCCTTCCTTTTACATGCCCCCCCCCCACCCCAACTCTCCTTTGACTCCCTCCCTCCATTTTTTCCTTCCCTCCCTCTCTTCTTTCCCTCTACTCAGCCTCTTCCTTCCTTTCTTCCTCCCTCTCTGTGAACCATTCCTCTTTTTCTCCCTCCTCCCTCCTTCTTCCCCTCTGATTTTGTAATAAAGTTCCTTATTAACCCATAGTACAAGCCCCAACCAACACTCTTAAAGGCCACACTATGAAGTTATCTGTTACATGGTGGGAAATCCAAAGGAGTGAATAGAGGAAAACAATATCTGTACCTCACCCATGTACCCCACCCATGTACCCCACCCATGTACCCACTCACCCACCAAGTACCCTACCCATGTACCCACCCATCAAGTACCCCACCCACCCACCAAGGCTAAAACAGAGGAATGTATCATGCAACCTTGCTGCGGAAAACCCAACCACCATTGGTCCTAACCTACCCACCATAACCACCACCACCACTACCACTACCACTACCCATCCTATCTACCCACCATGACCACCACCACCACTACCACTACCACTACCCATCCTATCTACCCACCATGACCACCACCACTACCACTACCACCTCTACCACCACCCATCCTACCTACCCCCTACTGTAGGCCAAATAAATGAATAAATAAAGAAATAGATAAAATGAAAATATAATAATAATAATAGTAATAATGATAATATTAATCTATAAATAAGAAATGAATAAAGAATATAGATAATTGATATAGATAAAAGGTAATAAATAAATAAAACAAAATATATAGATGATAAATAACAATTAACAGATAATAAAAATAATATATAATTAAAAAATAAAGAATAGATAATAAATTAATAATAAATAAATGCACATAACTTTAAAAAAATTAGTTGTATGTATTTTCGATTTGTGTTCCAATAGATAATCATGTCATTTTCGACCCCCTACCCCCCCCCCCACCCGCCCCCCATTTCTCTGTCCAGCTTTGTATATATCCTTGAAGTGTGTGTATGTGTGTGTGTGTGTGTGTAACGAGGACCGATAAGATGAAGAAAACTGCTGCTGGTTTGACAAATGGTTTACGAAGACAATTTAATTAATTCTGGTGGTGTGTGATATATGATGAGAGACTAAGATTAATTATTCGGTTTCCCATCAATTACACACACACACACACATGTATAGCACAGTCCACGCCAATTACACACACACATATATTGCTGCCCAAGTCCATTACACACATACACACACACGTACAGCTCACCCCAAACCATTTTCACACACACACACATGTACAGTACAGAATATTATGTGTGTATGTGCGAGAATGTATTTGTGTATGTCTGTTCATTCATTTATATGTATCTATAAAGTATCACCCATTTCCATCACCATTTTATAATGTATATTTTCAGCCCTTGGCTGCCTGTATCAAATAAACCTTTTATTATTATTATTATTATTATTACTATTATTATTATTACAGCTAAAGCCATTTATTATACCTTTACCCAGGATACATAAATCTCAAAGCTGATCAAACACACATGTGACTTCACCCACACCTTACCTTGACCACTAACATAAATCATAAGTATGAAAGGGAGGTTATTTGGTTGGTGAAATGTGTGTGTGTGTGTATTTCCCGTAGACTTTCCTATGTGAAAAATATATACAGAAAGTGTGCAGCAATGGTAATTTACTGTGTTATTATATTTATTATTTGTATATCATCAGAGGTCCTGTCATGTATCAGATTACTCTCTCCTGTCTGATTATGAACTCTGAGATTATTGGAAAGAATGAGGGTGAAATGTGAGTACATGTGTGTGTGTGTGTGTAATTGGCTTGTGCTGCACTGTACATATGTGTGAGTGTGTATAATGTAGTTGGCTTGGGATGCACTATACTGTACATGTGTGTGTGTACTTGGACTGGGATGCACTATACATGTGTGTATGTGTAATTGGCTTGGGCTGCACTATAGGCTACAATACTACATGTATGTGTGTGTGTGTGTGTATGAGTGTGTGTGGTGAAGATTTCCACTGTACACCCAGGATGCATTGTAACCTTTGTTGTCCTTAACCTACAATGTCTCATAAACTGAAGCTTGCATGGCCATCATCACTAATATTAACTAATTGAAACCAAGACTTTTAACAACCACCAAAGGGGCACATAACAGATAAACTTATCCTTGGAGTAGTAAGTAATTATTTAAGGGGGTATTACACTTTTGGTACATTGGAGCCCCTTGATTCCTCCAACTTTTGCCAGGAAACAGGACCACATGAACATAATTAATGGTGTCCTGTTGTGTGGACAAGTTTGGAGGAATCAGTTGCTCCAAATTTACCAACACTAACATTATACTATATAGCCTTCCCCCTTAACCCTCAACACCACCAACAACAACAATAACAATGTCAGCTAGAATTCAGCCATGGTCAAATAGTATTTTTTTTCTATTTTTTTTTTTTTTTTACTATGGTGTGTAGCCAAGTTCTCTCTCTCTCTCTCTCTCTCTCTCTCTCTCTCTCTCTCTCTCTCTCTCTCTCTCTCTCTCTCTCTCTCTCTCTAATAACACATACTTTGATGTCACTGTATGAAAGAAATCTGGTAATAAAAGGGCCAAAAACATTAAATTTAAGCGAAAATAGTTATATTAAGCTGACAACCATGAAGAAGAGTAGCACATACAGCATACGTGCACTTGTGCAGATCAGCAGAGGTTTTATATACGTGTTCTTTTTCCTTGACAATGACATGTGGCCAGATATGTTTTTGAGTCTGGAGATGACACTACATAACAGTACCTAACAGATGTACCGCTACAATAGCCGTTACTTATAGTCAGTCTACCTATTCTAGTGTGAATAGTCTAACTCGTAGAGGTAAGTTGGGTAACTATGATATAAGTAAGGAGAAACAGCTATGACGATACAGAATATCTTTGTTTAGCTTTGTGAAAACTATCATGTAGCTGATTTGGTCTTTTTTCGGTCTAGTGAGAAAGGTAACGAAACATTTTCATAAAAATGCTGCTGTATAATGACAAATAGCGAGAAAAAAATATAATTAATACCCATATTTTTAATCCTATTTCTACTGGTAAACAGGAATCATTCTGGTAAATGCAGCCTACTTGTTTTTAACCAAAGCCTAACAAGTACAGCATAAACTGAATATATGATAGGAATTATTTCATATGCAATAGAATCGGATTGGTGACATTTTTAGGTCTGGCAGTACAGTACGGACAGTACGATTTTATTTTGGAAATCCTCAACATTACAAAATGATAAAAATATAGCTTATTGACCGGGAGAACCAAACAATTATAGCATCCAGATGTAAAGTATATAAAAAGGAATAAAGACAGAGGTAGGATAAATAAGATAATGGGATATAAGTGGAGATAAATAGAGTTGTACGTCTGGCATTGAGGAACAACATAAGGTAAACATTGAGCAACAACAACACACTGACTGACTCCATCACCACTCGTGTAGTGTATTTAGTACAGATATGACGTGATAAACTAACACTCCTACCTGTGTTCGAGAAAAGCAACCCATGTGGTAGTGCTGAAATAATAGTATAGTGTATAAAGTAGCGTGTGAAATAGTATAAATAGCGTGTGAAATGGTGTAAAGAAAGACGGAAGGACTCGAAGGAGAATCATTGCTGCTCAGACTTTCCCCAGTGTGAGTGGTGGCTGGTGAACACTATAACTAACTTGTTCTCACCCCTGTCCCCCTCCCCCTGTGGATCTGTCTATCTCTCTCGGTACCTCTCTCTCCCTGTGGTTAGTGTTCATTTGTGTTTGATTTTCCCCAGTGTGAGTCCTGTGGTGGTGGTGGTGGTTGGTGAACACTATAACTTAACTTGTTCTCACCCCTGCCCCTCCCTGTCCCCGTGGATCTGTCTGTCTGTCTCTTATCACCCCTGTCCCCCCTCCCATGTGCATCTGTCCATCTCTCTCCCTGTGGTTAGGGTTCATATGAGTGTTTGGTTTGACTTCTCCCCCCTGCTCCCCCTGTGGATCTGTCTGTCTCTTCTCACCCTTGCCCCCCACCCCCCAATAGATCTGTCTATCTCTTCTCACCCTTGCCCCCCCTGTGGATCTGTCTATCTATTTCCCTGTGGTTAATGTTCATATATGTTTGACTTTCCACTTACTGGTTCTCACCTCTGCCCTCCTCCCCCCCCCCCTGTGGATCTGTCTGTCTCTCTCCATTTGGTGTGTGTTTGATTTGACTTTTCCCCCCTGCCCCCCTCCCCTGTGGATCTGTCTCTATGTGATTGGTATTACTTCTCATCCATGTCCCCCCCCCTGTGGATCTGTCTGTCTCTCCCATAATTTTATTAATTGCTTGCTTTAACTTAGTATTAACCTTTTTTTTTTAGTTCGGTTTACTTTACGTTCTTCCGTGATGTAACCTACCACTAACATGATTTATTGTACACGTCTGCACATTATTATTATGAAAGGGAAATGTGATGTGTTTAGTGATGAGTGTTACAGGTACTGATATTTGATATATAGTTATGATTAAGAGGAACATATAGGACAACTGCAGTTCTATAATACTCAGCAGTATAAAACTCATAGAGGCCTACTGTGCTGTAGTTATCTTTAGAAAATCACAAGAAACAGCACAGAACTCTTCAGTCGGTAAATCAATAGGGAAATGTGTGCGTTTTATTGCAATACTGTATTTTTATTGCAGACATGCACTTAAAAAAAAAAGGCAATTATTCTTCCAAATTTAAACTGCTGAACTCAAAGTTGATTTAGCTTTAAAAGAAAATTTTCAGTAAGATGAAACTGCTGGGTCATGTAGATATTGTTCATATTAACCAGAAATACAGTACTGTACTCTGTTGCTTGTATTGGGAAGTTCTGTATATTATTTGATCACTGATACTACAGTATTGTGGATAACATAATTATTTCAGCATGGGATTGTTAGGTCTATGTTTGCTACTGTTTATCGTACAAGTAGCTTTATACTGCAAATTCCATCCCTTAAGAATAATTTAGTAAGAATAGCTCTTACCGGTACCTGATACATGATCTCTTAGACTCTGAATGCAGGAACACCGGTATATATAACATAACATCTGTTGAACACTTGTTTGATTTAGGCTTTACAGATGTTCTCCTATCATCACCAATGAATCTGTTTATTACTTTCATTTCATGATTACCATTGACTAGCAGCTGTGTTAAAGGTACAGTGAATGGGTTAGTGCATCAGTCGTAAATTTTGGTAAGCTTTATCACCAGTGTACATAGAAATGTCTGTGAATTGCTTGTGTAATTAACGGTTGTGATTTTGAAATACCTAAAGCTGTTGTTACTTAGGTTAAGGTTATCTATACTTGTCTAAATCAAATTTTGGATAGGTTTGGTTACCAGTAGGTAAGATTTGGAAATTTGGGTGATATAGGAAAAGTGATAGAAATTAAATAAGGGCTGGGAATCTATCGAAGAAAATTAACATACTGTATGGAGTTAAGGTAGAGCTACCACTATAAATTGCACTCAATAGACCTTAATTACTAATTTTTTGTTTGATTCCTTTCATACCTGAAACTCTCAGCTAAGGGGGAAACTGTTGCTACTGAATATATATACCCAGTGTTGTATTAATATTACCATAGATTTGCATATGCAATTACTGAAGGTACCGGTATACCTATACAATATTCTACATCATTATCATAATGAAATACACTTTGTATCTTATTAAAATAGTTACTGTCTCATGCAGTACGATGCTGTACCATAAAGCGTATGCTGTCAGAGATAACAGAACTCATGATGTACCATACCACATGGTTTTTGTTGCCCTTTGTTGAGTCAACTTAGATTTGAATATTTTGTCCTCTCATGGAAGAGTGCCAGAAGTGGTGGTGTTGTTGCCAATGTTTTGGTGTGGGCTGGTGACAGTCCAATGACGGAGCAACACACTACGCACCTCACACTCACAACTGTCACTCCCTCCTTTGCAGTCGTCCCAAGCTTGGTTTTGTGTTTTGCCTTGGCCTCATACTACAGTACAGTATTCACCAGTGAGATGTAAGTGACTGGCATTTATTGAAACTTCTTATGTTTGTGAGTTACCAGTTCCAGTACTTAGCATACCTACTGTTCACCAAGAAATTGCAAGCTCAGAGTTCTAGCTTTAGTGCTGTATTGTGTATTAACCTACTCACAATATTAGTGTATGTGTAAATTACCCTAAGATGGAAACTATTTAACATATATTGTCCTGTACCAAATCTGAATGCTATGTTACACCTGATTCGGGAGTTGTGTGTTTGTTACTGTGCTCCTGGAAGTACATTAATGCTGAGTTTCATTACTTATTGAATCCTTGTACGACTCTGTCATACTTTCCACAAAAAGTTTGGTTGATGGTCTGTCTATATGTCCCTGCAAATATTTATCAAGGAATCTCCATTGGAGTGTATGACTCACAGGATAACCATAAACGGAAGCACAACTCCATTACACAAACATCGATAATAGTAAAACTGCGAATGTTTAGTTAATGGAAAAAGTGTGGCAAGCAGTAGTGTCTTGTTGTGGCTTATTTTGTGTTCCATTTAGCACCGCTGTAATGGGCCTAGAACTGTAATGTTGTCAGTGTCTCGGATGCTGATGATTCCTCCAAATTTTGGCATATGACAACCCAAATACAATGAGAGTTTCTTTCATATACATAAAATAATACACTGGGTTGTGTCCAATTTGTTGTCAGAATCTTAAGTCTTTTAAATTCTGTGACATATATTGTGACTGTACAGGAGTAAGTGGACCAGTGCCATGGTGTGGTATTATCAGTAGGCTAAATCAGAGAACAGTAATGTATGGGATGGAGACACAGTGTATGATCCTCTGCCTAATCAGATACAGTAATGTGGTGCTGGGGAGCCTCCTGGGTACACTGATAAGGATACCATATCTTACAAGTGCTCATGCTACCCTAAATTGTCTCTCTTATTCCTATGAAGAGAGTAGGAATCATGTTGGAAACTCAGACACTTTCCCAATGATTTCTATACATGCAGAAGCTGAAACTACACTTTCTGTTTATTGAATTATCCTTTGATCCTTAAATGTGCTGTCTCCTAACTCTAGTAATGTTGCTATTCTTTCTTCAGTGTATAATTGTTGTTATTGTTTTATGGTAATATTAACTAGGTCTATTTTTTCTGAAATCATACATTCAGGGATTTTATAATTTCATTGCCTAGTGTTTGTTCTTATGGGGAAATTATCTAAGTGCTTATTATATTTATTGCAGATACATGAGGATACTTATTGTGTGATCATCATTGAAACTAGCAGAGGTAAGGACAACATAAAGTTACTGTACTCAACTTGAAGTCTATAAAGAGCCCTTAAGGTTGATTTTTTTCATCATAGCTGTGTAATAGTTATTATCACCATTTTACGTTTTGTATTTTGATATTGCTTAATTGCTACAACAGGTAGGATACTCGTTTATCCTACTTCATTCATTGTTTGGCATAGAGGAAACCCTGATTAAAATATACTGTGCATATAGTTTCCACATACAATACCATACATGGTTTCACACATTTACAATACAGTACAATCTAGTTGTAATATGTTTCCTTTTTTATCCACAAAATGCCAATTTACTTATACAGTATAGTACACTGATTGTCCACACTAGTGTGATTGGCCGATATACAACTGAGACTGTATGTTACTAAATTTCAAAGCTTTCACTGTTGTTCCCTCCTTAAGGGCAAGTCTTTATGTTTGAATTTATTATCTATGACAATAATTGGCTACATATCACATCCATCAACGTACTGTGAAATCTTTGTGTTCTTGATAAGGGCTGAACTAGATAGAGATAACCTATTAATGGAGACTTGTGTTGGTCGGTACAGGAAAGAGGAATGCAAAACTCTAGCCCGGAGTGGCCAGAATCAGGGATGGGGTCGAATGTGGCAGTGTGGCCCCCGTGGCCCGGCGCGTGGCTCACCAGTACTGACGGGCCCCTACACGCCTTCACCGGAGACACAGTGGAATACCAACCCTGGATATGTTCGGTGGTGGCGGCCTTGGCGGTGGGCATGGCTGGGGTCCTACCACTATTGTTTATACCAACAATCACACAGATGAAGTCCAACAATGGTAAGTATTGCACAGCACTTACTGTATAAGGTATTCTACCCTCTATTTTCTCTCCACCGTAATACAGTATGATGAGTCCTACACTACACTCATCTTGTCTTTTATCCTATATCTTCTTCCCACCATTTAAATCAGAATAGTGAGTACTGCATTAGACTACACTCACAACAACTCAACAACAACTCACAAGGTTCTATCCTATATATTCTACCCACCATTTTAGTACAGTATAATGAGTACTGCACTACACTCATCTTGTCATTTACCATAAATATTCCTCCCATCATTTAGTACAGTGTGATGAGCAGATACTGTATGCTGTTTCCACCCTCACTCACTTATCCTTCACTCTGTACACACCAACTATATTTATTTTATTTCTCTTTGTGGTCTACTCTCAAATTTTATAAAGAAACATTGTAGTAGTTGTTGGATGTGAAGCATACCATGTCATTTACAGTATTTGAAGGATGATCTACTTATATGTTCTTATTTTTATTAATTATATTGTTGTTTACCATTATTATTATGATTGTAGACTGTGATTATGATCATGAGAATGTGTATTGTTATTATTACTGGTATTATTATAGTTATTATTATTATTAGTAGTAGTAGTAGTAGTAGCAGTAGCAGTAGTAGTAGTAGAAGTAGTAGTAGTAGAAGTAGTAGTAGTAGTATTTTGGTCTTGTTTCATACTTGCCTGGTCTCAGATATCCCTATCATCCACTAATGAGCAAGAAATGTTAGATGCCCGTCTTTGCCAGGCTTCCACGGTGTCAGGTGATCATTTTCTGCCTCCTGGTGTACTGGTGAATGGATAGAGTACCATATGTGGTGGTGTGGGTTGAGTTGGTGGCAGAGCTGGGTTGAAGTATGGTTGTGGTTGAGGTATGGTTGTTGTGCTGGATATTTGAATTTGTTACAAGTTGTGATTGTAATGTGTGTGTGTGTGCTTGGGTAATGGTTGTTAATTTTGATTCTAGTCACATGATGTTATGCTTATAAGTTCTATAACATACTGTATAACATTTACACAATAGAAAAAATTTAAAGATACCTAGCATTATCACTGACAGAGATGCATGGGGGCGATAGTGTTACAGATCTTATCTTTCTCACTTTTCTTATTACTTTTCCTTTGACAATTTTAATTAAGCTGAGTATGTTTCGTATAAAGTGTCTGCCAGTCTTATCTCACTGATTTTGTGGAGTGTGAATGATAAGTTGCTTGACTATCACTACTTGTCGTTGGTGTCAAGCACAAGCTGGATCAAGGTGTGAATCAGCAGTTTTGGCTCTTGACATAAACAGAACATACAGAGGCCCTCGACCATGTGAGTCATTGCCTTAATCTGCTCTTCTAAACTCTACTTCTCCTCCACTCACTCCCCCTCCCTTTCCCCTCGTCCTCCTCCTTCCCCTCCCTTTCCCCTCGTCCTCCTCCTTCCCCTCCCTTTCCCCTCGTCCTCCTCCTTCCCCCCTCTTTCACGTCCTCAGTATCCGCCCCTCCTCTCTGTTTTGTGTAAAGTGAGGATGTGAGTGGGATATTAAGAGGTTGAATACTGCATCAGACAACCCTCCTCTCTAGCCACCTCGCCTCTCCATTTTGTGTAATGTGGGACAGTGGGAATGGGAGTAGAATAACCAGAGCTTGGATACTATGATAAAACACCCTTCTTTTTACCAACACCTCGGTTATAAGTTGTGGATATATTAATGAGCACGCTATTCTTTTCTATTTTTTGTGATATACTTTATCTTGAACATTTTTGGTACTGTACACTCGTGATACATAATTTCTGACCAGGGAGTATTACACCAAGTCATGGCCAGACGCAGGCCATACTTTTAATTCATATATTAAGGTATAGATCTGGAAATGCATAAAATTTGCCGTATATATTGACCATTAAAGTAGTCACTAATATAGTTTTATATAATATGAAATTCAGGTGGAACTCGTCGATCTCCTGGTCAGAAATTATGTATCACGAGTGTACCATCAATATCACCCTTACCTTAGCATAAACACACACACAGCTAAAAATGTTCTACACACACACGCACACACAGCACAACCTTTCTATACCTCACGTCACAAACACACACAGCACAACCTTCCTATTCCTCACATCACATACACATACACACACAACCCTCCTCTCTCACCAGATCTTCACCACAAGCCCACATCACACCCACACCACAACATTCCTTTTACACTTCACCTTCACCAATATTTTTATACCAGTAAATCAAAACATGAGAAGAAATGGAAGAGGATTCGCCGGAAAATATTGTAGGGAAAAAAGAAAACTGGAGATGCATAAAGATAAAATATGAAAATAATAATTGCTTATAAATTCGTGAAAAGAAAATAGCAAACAGATATAAAGATGTTGCTTATTTATTTTCCACGTGGATTCTGTTTTGTGGGCGAAATGTAGGACTTCTGATTACTCCAAAGCACGTCACGAAATAGACCTTCACACGTATCATGACACTCTTTAACTTTACCCATACCCCTTCTACTCCATATTTTCCCCTCCTATCCCCACTCCCCACCCACATCCCATCCCCTTCCGTATTTCCCCACCCATATCGCTACCACTCGTTTCCCCACCCACACCCCTTCCTATCTTCCCACCTACTCCCCTTTTCCTTCATATTTACCTATCCACACTCCTCCTCCTATCCCCACTCCCCACCTACTTTCCTTCCCCCTTTCAATCTCCCCCACCCACTCACCCTCTCCTTTCTCCCCGCCCAAATACTCTCCTTCCCTCTTCCAATCTCTCCCACCCACCTAAACTCTCCTATCTCCCCACTCACCTACTTTCCTTCCCTCTTTCAATCTCTCCCACCCATCCACTCACTCACTATCTCCTATCTCCCCACCCACCCACCTACTCTCCTTCCCCCTTTCAATCTCTCCCACCCACCCACTATCTCCTATCTCCCCACCCACCCACCTACTCTCCTTCCCCCTTTCAATCTCTCCCACCCACTATCTCCTATCTCCCCACCCACCTAATCTCCTTCCCTCTTTCAATCTCTCCCACCCACCCACTGCCTCTTAATCTCACACAGACAACAGCAGACAGTCAGCCACTTCATTATCACATCGTTCTCACGGTTTTTTGGCCCCTGTGTGTAACGTGGAAATGGTTATCAGCTGTTTTGTTAAAAGTCGGTGCGTGGGAAGATGATTAATTTGAGTATTTATTTTTTGTGTTTATGTTGTTGAGTTAGTATTTTGATCTTGACTCGCTACTGTCTTATCTGTTCCTGTGACCAGACGTTGGTTGATAACTTTGTCTGTCTGAATAAACTGTTGACTAAGTGTTTGTCTGTCTGTATAGTTAGGCTCTCTATTTACTGTTAAAACTTACAAGTTATTTAATGACTGGTTGCTAATTTTAATGATGAAAGGTGGATTCAACTCTTAAAAATAGATACTTCTTTACTTTTATATAATTATCTCATTACCACCAAAAAACGATTTTATATTTTTGTAGAAAGCGACCTTGATGTTCGAAGGTAAGAAACTATAAATAATTATCTCAAAGTAAGCAACTATATTAATTAACTAATAAACATCAACATACGTCCGAGAGGGAAAGTATATGTCTTTAAAAGGTTTAGAGTAGTATTAAATAGATAGGTGATATATGTGTGTAATTACGCAGGTGTGTAAGGTGTATCCTCATTTAGTAGTGTATAGAGTTGTAATGAATAACACACCAATAAACATATGCTGATACTGATTAAATTAAGGTGATGTGGAGGTGTTGCCGTGGTGGTGGTGATGGTGATGATGGTGGTGGTGATGATAATGTTTGCTGATTTATCGGAGTGATTTATGTACTCTATTTGGATACTTCTGGTTCCTTTACAGTACGTCACGAAACAACCTCCTTTAATATATATACCGGTATATATACATGTGCTGTTTTGTGGCTTAGAGTGGAGGAATATCGCCAACAAAATCATATAATTATTGACATGTGTTAATATTATACCTTTTAGTTTAGTAACGTTTCAGAAAGATTAAAAAAATGATCGATCGACTGTAAATTAAATGCTCAGACCAAGTGTGGAAATAAAATATGTATACTTAATTAATTAGCTGTAATTCACACATTCATCAACCTTTTTTTAACTCCTAATCATAACTATTGATATTAAACTTTATCTTGGACAAAAATCATGTTCGTCGCTGCGTTCCCATTATATTGCAATGTGAATAATTTTATATGAAGAGGAAGAGTGTTTACGTCGAAGATAACGTTTAATACTACCAGCCTAAATAAGTTATCTTGACACGTATCACTTTCATGGTCGCTTTCATAACCAAATGAGTTGGTGTATATTCGTTGCCATGTATGTATATCATTACTCTATTTATATGTATACTCGTAATGTAAGTTTGGTTAGGCTAGTCTCTCTTATTCTTATTATACCACATTATTCCTGTGTTTATTACTCTTGTGTTGGGCGTGTTAGTAGTGGTGGTGGTGGGCGTGTTAGTAGTGGTGGTGGTGGGCGTGTTAGTAGTGGTGGTGGTGGGCGTGTTAGTAGTGGTGGTGGTGGGCGTGCTAGTAGTGGTGGTGGTGGGCGTGTTAGTAGTTGTAGTGGTGGGCGTGTTAGTAGTGGTGGTGGTGGGCGTGTTAGTGGGGATTTTAATGATAGTGGTGATGGGCGTGCTTGTGGTGGTGGTGGGCGTGCTAGTAGTGGTAGTGGTGGGTGTGCTAGTAGTGGTAGTGGTGGGCGTGCTAGTAGTGGTGGTGGTGGGCGTGTTAGTAGTGGTGGTGGTGGGCGTGTTAGTGGGGATTTTAATGATAGTGGTGATGGGCGTGCTTGTGGTGGTGGTGGGCGTGCTAGTAGTGGTAGTGGTGGGCGTGCTAGTAGTGGTAGTGGTGGGCGTGCTAGTAGTGGTAGTGGTGGGTGTGCTAGTGGGGATT
The DNA here is from genome assembly GCA_033782935.1 of Petrolisthes cinctipes. Taxonomy (NCBI): domain Eukaryota; kingdom Metazoa; phylum Arthropoda; class Malacostraca; order Decapoda; family Porcellanidae; genus Petrolisthes; species Petrolisthes cinctipes. The sequence goes on from JAWQEG010001264.1 coordinate 219,213, forward strand.
TTGATGGTAGTGGTGGTGGGCTTGTGGTGGTGATGGTAGGCTTGCTTATGGTGGTAGTGGTAGGCGTGCTAGTGGGGATTTTGATGGTAGTGGTGGTGGGCGTGCTTATGGTGGTAGTGATAGTGGTAGGCGTGCTATAATACTAGTAGTGGGCTTGCTAGTAGTGAGAGATAGTGGTAGTAGTAGATGGAGTGGGCGTGCTAGTGGTAATGGTGGTGGTAGTAGAAGTAGGGGGCGTGCTAGTGGTAATAGTGGTGGTAGTAGAAATAGTGGCGTAATAGTTGTAATAGTAGAAATAATGGGCGTGCTAGTGGTAGTAGTAGAAGTAGTGGGCGTGCTAGTAGTAATAGTGGTGGTGTGGTAGTAGTGGGCGTGCTAGTGGTAATAGTAGTAGTAGTAGAAATAGTGGCGTAATAGTGGTAATAGTAGAAGTAGTGGACGTGCTAGTGGTGGTGTGTGTGGTGGTGATAGTAGTAGTGGGCATAGTGGTAGAGGTAGAAGTAGTGGACGTGCTAGTGGTGGTGTGGTGGTGATAGTAGTAGTGGGCATAGTGTTAGAAGTAGAAGTAGTGTGCGTGCTAGTGGTGGTGTGGTTGTGATAGTAGTAGTAGTGGTAGTGAGTGCATGGAGTGTTGATAAAATGGTCATGCACGGGAAGCAGCACTGAGCCTCCTTGTTGTGGGTGGGGTGTGGGTGTGAGGTGTGGGGTGGGGTGGTGTGTGGGGGTGGAAATATTATGGTGGTGTGTGTAAGTGTGTTGTCTGGGGGGGAGGGGTATTATGGTGGTGT
>JAWQEG010001265.1:0-17500 GCA_033782935.1 Petrolisthes cinctipes
TCATTCATCATTAGTCGGTTCTCCAATTATTACTAACAAGGGAGATTACATTACCTTACATTACCACCTTAGAACGAAACTATACCATTATTATTATTATTATCATTAACATTATTATTATTATTACTATTACTATTACTATTACTATTATTATTATCATTATCATTATTATTATTATTATTATTAATATTATTATTATTATCATTATTATTATTATTATTATTATTATTATTATTATTATTATTATACTGGATATGCCGTGATGCTGTTAGTTGGGCCAAAGTTGTCTATAAAAGTGTTCTTCAATGATGGAGTTGTATGAGTTTGGCTGCTGGTGAGTTATTGGATAGACACTAATACCCAAACTGACGCCGATGATTTATGATATGAAGAGAGGGATTTGGTTTGGTTTGGTTTATCGAGCGGTGGGTGTGTGTGTGTGTGTGTGTGTGTGTGTGAGGGAGAGGAAGAGGGAGAGGGAGAGGAGAGAGAGAGAGAGAGAGAGAGAGAGAGAGAGAGAGAGAGAGAGAGAGAGAGAGAGAGAGAGAGAGAGAGAGAGAGAGAGAGAGAGAGAGAGAGAGAGAGAGAGAGAGAGAGAGAGAGAGAGAGAGAGAGAGAATAAAATATAACTCACACAATTATTATTTTTTTCTTCTACCAAAACAAAAATAATACTCTTAAGCCAAAAAAAAAAAAAAAATCCCTTAAAAAAATTTCTCCCAATTTCTTCTACAAAGAAAAAAAAATCAGTCAAAAAGAGTAAAAAGACCCTTACAAAAGTGACATTTACAAGGCCTACTACTGTACACCTCTCTATATGCATTTAGCTGTGGCTCCCTGCAATCTGCCAAAGAGTCGGAGAGTACAGTGGCCTAACTCTATTTTGTTTGTGTGTGTGTGTTTGCTATCGTGTGTCTCCCGATATTCCCAGGCCAATCACACACACACACACACTCACACACCAAACACACACACACACACACACACACACATACATACATACACACACACACACACACTCACACACAACACTCACACAACACACACACACACACACACACACACACACACACACACACACAGCAAATTCCGATTTTGACAGACAGCACAGGCGAGGATGGAGGGTTAACTAAACGTGGTACTGCCGGGGATGGAGCAAGAGACAGACATTTTAGTGAGACTTTGACAAACGCTGATGCTGGTGGCTGTTTGGTTGGTTGGCTGGGTGGCTGTGTGGCTGGCTGTCCTGTCTGTATGTGTGTTGTATTATACTAGGGTGTGTGTGTATGTGTTGTATTTTACTGTACTGGTGTGTGCGTGTGTGTGTGTGTGTGTGTGTGTATGTGTTTTTGGCTCTGTCATAAAGCAGCGACAAACGTGATAAATTATGTTTGTGTGATTTAGAAATGACCCCTAAATGGTTTATTAAAGCGATAAGACACTCACTTTCTTTCATTTTTCGTACACACACACACACACACACACACACACACACACACACACACACACACACACACACACACACACACACACACACACACATAACACTGAGCAACTTTGTTAATGGTTCTCTGATTGGTTTGTAATGGCCACTAGATAATTATTAAGTGTAGCTGAAAAAGGTGACAATTACACTGAAACAAGGATGAGTTTTTGCTTCAACTCTGGACGTATCATAACCCGTGAACAAACATAAACAAAACATACACATTTACACACATAATTATAAACAAAACACACACATTTACACACATAATTATAAACAAATATACACATAACACAGCCCTCACAAACACAAATATTTACACCTATCCTATACATATATGAACAAATATATACACAAGCATAATTTATAACACTACACATATTGTACATACATATATATACAATCCCATAAAGTCAATATAAGTATAGTACACACACACATAAACACACGAAACATCACATCACTCCTTTTCTACACCTGCACATAGGACAGATTCAACAAGGCATTTAACCTCACCTTTTAATTAATTTCAGGAAGTGAGAGTAACAGTTAAGGGGATAGTATAGTGTTGGTAAATCTGAAGCAATTGATTCCTCTAAACAATTCCAAGCAACAGGACACCATTATATTTTTGTTCATCTGGTCCTGCTTCTTGGCATACATTGGGGGAATCAAGGCTCTCCAATGTACCAAAATTTTACTCTCCCCTTAACCTTGTCATGGAGGATTGATTTATCTGAGCGTGAAAAAATACCCTCTTGTGTACTGATAATCCAAGGGTTTTTTTTTTTTTACGGGATGTTGACATTGTATACTCTCTCTCACACACTGATTGATGCGGATCGACACAGTACAGTCACCGAGTTACAATAAATATCCTTTGGGGTCTGCTGCGAATAGCCCAATGATGAAATATTAAATGGGACAGACAGGATAAACCAGAAGACAAATATGAGAGAAAACGTTCGATAATACACACCAATTAACCCACTCTAACCTGCATGGAAACCAAAGTATAAATAAAACCGAAGCATAATAATAATGAATAATCACATGAACATCATAAGATAAGCATATAGGCAATAAATAATAACACAGACAACTGTATACTTGCACAATATAAAGTATTTTAATGAGCAATATTCACTCACATCTTTCGCCCCCCTGTTTCATTTTGTCTCGTGTAAAAATTCACCGTGAACATTGGTTACGTTAAGGGGGAAATAAATACACGTGTGATCCTCCAAAATATGCCAGGAAACATGACCAGAAAAATAATAATATTGGCATCCTGTTGCTTGGAATAGTTTAGAGGAAGAATCAGTTGCTCAGGATTTTCCAACAGTGTACAGTACAACCCCCTTAAGGACCCTGTGATCGTGTATGACAACTGGAGGCTTCTGATTCCTCCTGACCACGCCATGAAACAAGCTCCATCCATATATATAGGTGTGTGTGTTTCGTGGCAATATTTGAAGGACTCGTACAACTTCAATTTTCTAACTACATCACAGGGTCCCTTAATGCTCTTTGATATCACCCCCCCCCCCCATAACATAAGCCAATAATCATGATCTGTGAACGCTGTATTCTGCGCCAGTTCCCATTCAGATTGTACTCGTAACTGGTAATATAAAACCCAGTATACAATCATAAAACCAGGCAATTTAAAACTAGTAGTGTATAGTCCATGCATGTCTGGCGGCTCTCATTAAAAAGTGTTTGTTTCGTCACTAAAAAATATATATATCACACCAGACTCGTTGGACATTAATAAATATATGATGATGATGATGATGATGATGATGATGATGATGATGATGATAATAATGATGATGATAATAATGATGATAATAATGATGATAATGATGATGGTGATGATGATGATGATGATGATGATGATGATGATGAACGGGGAGTAAACAGATTCACGTTTTGCCTGAAAGACCAAGTAACAAAAGGACAGATATAGAGTGGAGGGACACCAAGCCAGAAGGAAATAGAAGGACAGAGAAGGAAAGAGACAGTCGAAGAAGTGAAAGAGAGTGACTTGGATCCGAAGGTGCACCAAAACCTTTAATTAAGGGAACAGTATTTGGAGACATACTGTACATTAGAGTGCCTTGATTCCTCCAAAGTATGCCAGGAAACAGGACCAGATGAACAAAAATAATGGTGCCCTGTTTTGTGTGAATTAGTTTGGAGGAATCATTTGCTCCAGATTTACCAGCACTGCATTACCACCTCCTCCTATACTGTTGTTGAAATATAAATTGTTTTGGGCTGAATTAAAGACAAACAAATCCTCCAAAATATGCCAATAAACAGACTGCCTCCGTATACAAGTGGGGGAACCATATGTTGTAGAATTTAGTAGGGTTCGTAAACTCCAAAACGACCCCAGCAAACGACACGACCACCTTTAAGGGACCCTGTGATATAGTCAGAAAATTGGAAGTAAATGAGTCCTTCAAATATTGCCACGAAACGCCATCCATAGGGAAGGAGCGTGTTACGTGGCATAGTCAGGAGGAATCAGCAGTCTCCAATTCTCATACACAATCGCAGGGTCCTTAACGGTACACAGCCACTTCCTGGACCCACTATTCAATACCTGGGCCTGATGTGAACATTACTGAGGTGCCAGAGTGCCACCCGTCTGTCACACGATTGATATGACGGTCGCTACGTTGTATTGTCAAGTGTTGGGAAGGTACAGTCACCAGCAAAGGTCTTCTCTCTTCTCCTTGTGTCCATGTAAGGAACTAAAAACAGCTACAGTGTGTGTCATGTGTATGGAATCGAGATATACAACACATATTCAAAGCACACAGCGTTGGGATGTGATTTGCAAGTTTCATTGAGAATAATATATTGAACATTATAAAAAAAAAATTCACATTACCTTAACCTTCGTGTGTGCAAACTGAGAAATAAATTAATATCTAATGGATGAATAAAACCAAATGTAAAACCCTTACTGCACTAATCTTTGCAAAAAAAAAAAAAAAAAAAAATTATTTACGATTCCAGATCTATGTGTGGAAAAGGAGGTTATCGTAAGTATTTTGTGTCCAAATGAGCAGGCGTGAAATTAATCCTGCATATCGTCAAAGATTTAGAAAGCAATATATCATCATAGTTTATAGGTAGGGGCGGACCGTGCAGAAACTTTTGTCCTCAACTGTACGTCATTCCGCGTTTGACATCCCGCCATCACCACCACCTGACCCCCCTGACCTCCTCTCTCGGCCTCACCTCACATCACCTCGCCTCGCCTCACCTCACCTCATCTATATTCTCCATTTCACCTTTCCCTTCCAGTCGATTCGCCTCCTCTCTGATTCGTGCTTCCTCTCCCAACCTTCGTCTCACTTGGAATACATTACCACGCCACGGAATAAATCATCGCTATTCTAGATCCCCTTCAGCTCCTCCGGGATCACCAGGGATAGGGAGTTTAATCATTGTCTACGCTCGGTGCGAGGTCTAGTTAAAGTATTTATTAATTATTCACGTCACCTGTTCACAGATTTATCGGTTCTCATGTCACCCACTCGCTTAAATATTTGCCTTTTCATCTGATGTTTTATTATTTCCCAATTTCAAGAGTTTATTTAATATTGATATCAGGGTCCGTGGATGATTGATAGGTATGTTCAGAGTGATGTGGCGATAACTTTTTACACTCACAACTGCAATGATAACCTCTGCTAGCTACCACACTAACCAACCACCTTAATGAATGACTAACATTACCACCACGACCACCATCCTACAGCCAATAACCTACAGACAGTCCTTTGCAATTATTACCATCACAGGCAGTCTAACCTTAATCAGATTCCCGTCACACCCACCCACCCACCACCATTTTCCAAGCACCATCATTAACACACACTAATATCAACCACTGTCATTAAGAGAACCCTCATTTCAGTCACGTTCGCAGACACTGTTTAACTCGGTCATTTTTCACAGACAACACATATTCAAACGCCATTGCCAATACCGTAAAGCTGAACACTATCAATCTCAGTTATTTTCACAAACAGCCTGTATTCGAACGCAGTCGTCATTATCCTCATTTTAAGCATAATGGCAAACACTTCAATCACCATCAAAGACACTATACAGTAATCTAAAATCACTGTGTCGTCACATTTACTCTATTCTCAAATCACCATCCTCACTTTTTCCCTAATCTCAAAATCACCATCATCCCTAATCTCAAAATCACCATTAGAAAAAACCCACACACACATTATAATGCTAATCGCCCACACCATAATCACTCTCACCCTAATCCCTTCACCATCATCACTGTCGCCCTAATCCCCTTCACCATCATCACTCTCACCCTAATCCCTTCACCATCATCACTGTCGCCCTAATCCCCTTCACCATCATCACTCTCACCCTAATCCCTTCACCATCATCACTGTCGCCCTAATCCCTTCACCATCATCACTCACCCTAATCCCCTTCACCATCATCACTCTCGCCCTAATCCCCTTCACCATCATCACTCTCGCCCTAATCCCTTCACCATCATCACTCTCACCCTAATTCCCTTCACCATCATCACTGTCACCCTAATCCCCTTCAACATCATCACTCTCACCCTAATCCCCTTCACCATCATCACTGTCACCCTAATCCCCTTCACCATCATCACTGTCACCCTAATCCCCTACACCATCATCACTGTCGCCCTAATCCCCTTCACCATCATCACTGTCGCCCTAATCCCCTTCACCATCATCACTCTCGCCTTAATCCCCTTCACCATCACCATCACCACCATCATATTCAGAGTCAGCATCACAGGCAGAAGGACAGACAAACATCACCATTCCTGGCTCGCCATTACGGCCGGACCATCAAAGCAGTTATTATGCTAGATCCATATTACAGCCGTCATTTCATACCCAGTGGCTCTGCGAACGTCGATCACAATCCCCGTCACATTACCACCATTTTAAACAACACCAAAACAACGGCAATCCTAAACAACACACACGCTCATTGCCACCAAAACAACTACGATTTTAAACAGCACACACACGCTCATTTCCACCCAAACAACGGCTATCCTAAACAACACACACGCTCATTGCCACCAAAACAACTACGATTCTAAACAGCACACGCACGCTCATTTCCACCCAAACAACAGCTATCCTAAACAACACACACGCTCATTGCCACCAAAACAACTACGATTCTAAACAGCACACACACGCTCATTTCCACCCAAACAACGGCTATTTTAAACAACACACACACGCTTCTTGCTACCATTACACCGGTGTCAACAAAGCAACCATTCCAATGCCACAATAAAAACACAATCAAAACAAAGGCAATTCTAAATAGCATACGGAATTGCCTCTACCTTTACACCAGTACCAATCAAACAACCATTCCATTGCTGCTGATGTAATAGAATGTGTGTATGTAAGTCAACAAGTACCACAACGGAAGTACGAAAACATTATAAAATTTGTACGACTGCCACAACAAAAACAACAGCGATTCTAAACCCCCATGACAACACTGCATAAACATATCCATTCCACTACCACATAAACAATAACAACAACACAGCATCACTAAAATTATGAATATTACACGTCATTGACACCACTATCACAAATACATCCACAACACGCAACGCCATTGACACCACTATCACAAATACATCCACAACACGCAACGCCACCACCAAAACAACCACAAAAGACTATTTCAACACAGTAGCAACAGCACCACCACCACAAACAACAAACAAAAACAGCGACATCAAACAAAAAACAACATCAGTTTGAACGCACCGCCATCAAAAAATAAATGAATTAATAAAATGCTAAAAAAAAAAGTTGCCACAATAAACACAAACATCAGACTGAAACATCAACACTTTACCATTACTACTAAAATAACTAGAGAGAGTGGGTACAGCTATTTGCAACCCTAACAAACAACAGATTATAGCCATTAAATTCATCACTGCAGTTATAACCACCCAAACACTCACTCACTCACACACACAACATCATCATCATCATCACCACAACAGTTACCAAAACACATAATAACAACATTTCATCACTGTCCTACAACAATCATTTCATCACTACTTCCCTCTGCAAAGGTAGTTCAAATAATTTTCTCACAACGCTACCGGGTCAACAGCTTCATTAAGTTAAAAACACGTTACTAATTATGGCACCGTGACTTTATTTCATCAGGGGAAAAGTTATAGACATACTGTATTCTACGTCACCTCTGCCACACAAACTAAGACAGAATTAACATCACACAAGCCAACATCATCACCACAACACTACAACCACCAAAACAAACTCACCACCAAATAAACCACTACAATAACATTATCATCACAACGTCAAAACAAACTCACAAACGCCACTACCAAAATATATCATTCCCAATATCACTACAACAACACACCATCACCACACACACACACACACCACAGAAATTATCCCACCATCACAACCCCTTTAACACTACCATACCCTACCACCACAACCCCATCTCCACCACCACCACCACCACAACCCCATCTCCACCACCACCACCACCACAACCCCATCTCCACCACCACCACCACCACCACAACCCCACCACCACCACCACCACCAACATCAGCATTTTACTTTAGTACCACACATCAGCCAAGAGTCGATGTAGAGTAGAGAAGATAAGATGAAGAAGGAGTGGGCCATGATAGTCTAATACAGGAAAGGTCCCCTCGTCAATAAGGTAGAAGGAGGAGTAGGAGGAGGAGGTGGTGGTGGTGAAGGAAGGAGTGGAGGATGAGAAAAGAGGAGATGAGTCATTGGAGATATGGAGGAGGAAGAAGAAAAGATGGAGATGGAGAAGGAGGAATGGAAGGCTAAGGAGAAGAAAATGGAGGAGGAGGAGTAGGAGTGAAAGACTAAGAAGAAGAAAATGAAGGAGAAGAAGAAGGGGAAGTCTGAGGAGGAAGAGAATTGTAGGAAAGGGAAAGGAAAGGAAGGAGGAGAAGAAGAGGAAGCCAGAGATGGAAGGGAGGAGGAGGAGGAGGAGGAGGAGGGAGGGTTCTAAAGTTTTCCTTCCCCCTGCCTGGAGGAGGAGGGAGGGTTCTAAAGTTTTCCTTCCCCCTGCCTGGCCAGAATGGAGACATATGCCCTGGTATTTTCAGGAGGCACGGCAAGTGTAGGCATAAATTTTCATTTTAATTTCTGCTTCTCGCAATCTTTGTACATCTGTTACGAGTGGGTGGTTGGCTGAGGAGACGGCTGTGTGTGTGTGTGTGTGTGTGTGTGTGTGTGTGTGTGTGTGTGTGTGTGTGTGTGTGTGTGTGTGTGTGTGTGTGTGTGTGTGTGTGTGTGTGTGTGTGTGTGTGTGTGTGTGTGTGTGTGTGTGTGTGTGTGTGTGTGTGTGTGTGTGTGTGTGTGTGTGTGTGTGTGTGTGTGTGTGTGTGTGTGTGTGTGTGTGTGTGTGTGTGTGTGTGTGTGTGTGTGTGTGTGTGTGTGTGTGTGTGTGTGTGTGTGTGTGTGTGTGTGTGTGTGTGTGTGTGTGTGTGTGTGTGTGTGTGTGTGTGTGTGTGTGTGTGTGTGTGTGTGTGTGTGTGTGTGTGTGTGTGTGTGTGTGTGTGTGTGTGTGTGTGTGTGTGTGTGTGTGTGTGTGTGTGTGTGTGTGTGTGTGTGTGTGTGTGTGTGTGTGTGTGTGTGTGTGTGTGTGTGTGTGTGTGTGTGTGTGTGTGTGTGTGTGTGTGTGTGTGTGTGTGTGTGTGTGTGTGTGTGTGTGTGTGTGTGTGTGTGTGTGTGTGTGTGTGTGTGTGTGTGTGTGTGTGTGTGTGTGTGTGTGTGTGTGTGTGTGTGTGTGTGTGTGTGTGTGTGTGTGTGTGTGTGTGTGTGTGTGTGTGTGTGTGTGTGTGTGTGTGTGTGTGTGTGTGTGTGTGTGTGTGTGTGTGTGTGTGTGTGTGTGTGTGTGTGTGTGTGTGTGTGTGTGTGTGTGTGTGTGTGTGTGTGTGTGTGTGTGTGTGTGTGTGTGTGTGTGTGTGTGTGTGTGTGTGTGTGTGTGTGTGTGTGTGTGTGTGTGTGTGTGTGTGTGTGTGTGTGTGTGTGTGTGTGTGTGTGTGTGTGTGTGTGTGTGTGTGTGTGTGTGTGTGTGTGTGTGTGTGTGTGTGTGTGTGTGTGTGTGTGTGTGTGTGTGTGTGTGTGTGTGTGTGTGTGTGTGTGTGTGTGTGTGTGTGTGTGTGTGTGTGTGTGTGTGTGTGTGTGTGTGTGTGTGTGTGTGTGTGTGTGTGTGTGTGTGTGTGTGTGTGTGTGTGTGTGTGTGTGTGTGTGTGTGTGTGTGTGTGTGTGTGTGTGTGTGTGTGTGTGTGTGTGTGTGTGTGTGTGTGTGTGTGTGTGTGTGTGTGTGTGTGTGTGTGTGTGTGTGTGTGTGTGTGTGTGTGTGTGTGTGTGTGTGTGTGTGTGTGTGTGTGTGTGTGTGTGTGTGTGTGTGTGTGTGTGTGTGTGTGTGTGTGTGTGTGTGTGTGTGTGTGTGTGTGTGTGTGTGTGTGTGTGTGTGTGTGTGTGTGTGTGTGTGTGTGTGTGTGTGTGTGTGTGTGTGTGTGTGTGTGTGTGTGTGTGTGTGTGTGTGTGTGTGTGTGTGTGTGTGTGTGTGTGTGTGTGTGTGTGTGTGTGTGTGTGTGTGTGTGTGTGTGTGTGTGTGTGTGTGTGTGTGTGTGTGTGTGTGTGTGTGTGTGTGTGTGTGTGTGTGTGTGTGTGTGTGTGTGTGTGTGTGTGTGTGTGTGTGTGTGTGTGTGTGTGTGTGTGTGTGTGTGTGTGTGTGTGTGTGTGTGTGTGTGTGTGTGTGTGTGTGTGTGTGTGTGTGTGTGTGTGTGTGTGTGTGTGTGTGTGTGTGTGTGTGTGTGTGTGTGTGTGTGTGTGTGTGTGTGTGTGTGTGTGTGTGTGTGTGTGTGTGTGTGTGTGTGTGTGTGTGTGTGTGTGTGTGTGTGTGTGTGTGTGTGTGTGTGTGTGTGTGTGTGTGTGTGTGTGTGTGTGTGTGTGTGTGTGTGTGTGTGTGTGTGTGTGTGTGTGTGTGTGTGTGTGTGTGTGTGTGTGTGTGTGTGTGTGTGTGTGTGTGTGTGTGTGTGTGTGTGTGTGTGTGTGTGTGTGTGTGTGTGTGTGTGTGTGTGTGTGTGTGTGTGTGTGTGTGTGTGTGTGTGTGTGTGTGTGTGTGTGTGTGTGTGTGTGTGTGTGTGTGTGTGTGTGTGTGTGTGTGTGTGTGTGTGTGTGTGTGTGTGTGTGTGTGTGTGTGTGTGTGTGTGTGTGTGTGTGTGTGTGTGTGTGTGTGTGTGTGTGTGTGTGTGTGTGTGTGTGTGTGTGTGTGTGTGTGTGTGTGTGTGTGTGTGTGTGTGTGTGTGTGTGTGTGTGTGTGTGTGTGTGTGTGTGTGTGTGTGTGTGTGTGTGTGTGTGTGTGTGTGTGTGTGTGTGTGTGTGTGTGTGTGTGTGTGTGTGTGTGTGTGTGTGTGTGTGTGTGTGTGTGTGTGTGTGTGTGTGTGTGTGTGTGTGTGTGTGTGTGTGTGTGTGTGTGTGTGTGTGTGTGTGTGTGTGTGTGTGTGTGTGTGTGTGTGTGTGTGTGTGTGTGTGTGTGTGTGTGTGTGTGTGTGTGTGTGTGTGTGTGTGTGTGTGTGTGTGTGTGTGTGTGTGTGTGTGTGTGTGTGTGTGTGTGTGTGTGTGTGTGTGTGTGTGTGTGTGTGTGTGTGTGTGTGTGTGTGTGTGTGTGTGTGTGTGTGTGTGTGTGTGTGTGTGTGTGTGTGTGTGTGTGTGTGTGTGTGTGTGTGTGTGTGTGTGTGTGTGTGTGTGTGTGTGTGTGTGTGTGTGTGTGTGTGTGTGTGTGTGTGTGTGTGTGTGTGTGTGTGTGTGTGTGTGTGTGTGTGTGTGTGTGTGTGTGTGTGTGTGTGTGTGTGTGTGTGTGTGTGTGTGTGTGTGTGTGTGTGTGTGTGTGTGTGTGTGTGTGTGTGTGTGTGTGTGTGTGTGTGTGTGTGTGTGTGTGTGTGTGTGTGTGTGTGTGTGTGTGTGTGTGTGTGTGTGTGTGTGTGTGTGTGTGTGTGTGTGTGTGTGTGTGTGTGTGTGTGTGTGTGTGTGTGTGTGTGTGTGTGTGTGTGTGTGTGTGTGTGTGTGTGTGTGTGTGTGTGTGTGTGTGTGTGTGTGTGTGTGTGTGTGTGTGTGTGTGTGTGTGTGTGTGTGTGTGTGTGTGTGTGTGTGTGTGTGTGTGTGTGTGTGTGTGTGTGTGTGTGTGTGTGTGTGTGTGTGTGTGTGTGTGTGTGTGTGTGTGTGTGTGTGTGTGTGTGTGTGTGTGTGTGTGTGTGTGTGTGTGTGTGTGTGTGTGTGTGTGTGTGTGTGTGTGTGTGTGTGTGTGTGTGTGTGTGTGTGTGTGTGTGTGTGTGTGTGTGTGTGTGTGTGTGTGTGTGTGAAAGGATATATAAGAAATATGTTACAATGTTAGGGTTATGAGATTGTTACCAAAGAGTGATTGTTTTTGGTGCTATGAAAGTAAGAACAGATGCGATAACACATAAGGGATTAACAATAGTCTTCTATTAAGCTAAAAGCGTTGTACCTATCCCTTGGCTTATCTGGGATGAACAAGAGAGGAACCTATAAGTCTATCTATCTATCTTTATATTTTCACATTTTTTTTTTTTTACTTTTCAACTTGTCTTCATTTCCAGGCATTTTTCTTTTTTCTCCAAATGGTAGGGAGGAGCAGTTCAGAAAACTCTCAGTCATCCAATTTCTCAGACCCTCTCCTTTATATGACTGAAAAATACAGATTTAAAATTGCATTATCTTCTCCGGTCTACATTTGCGAAAAGGGTGGGTCTTGATTCAGGCTGTGAGCTCCGTGGAGAAAGGAAGGTAAAAATTCTGGCACCCACGACGACCCAGCTGCTATTACGGTGATGGCCAACTGGACAGTGCCCGACCCTCCACGATTTTCTGGACATTTCACCTATTTTTCATTGACTCGCAGCTTCGGTGGTCGCCTCATCTTATTTTTTTTATATATACATATATATATAAATGCGTACAAGATTTATACAGTTACGATCACATATGAATTCGTGATACAGGACAGATGAAAAATAATGCTTAGTTTCTCTGATAATAGATTTCCTTTGCGGTTTATGAATCCTCCAAACTAATTCAAGAAACAGATAATTTATATTTTCTTGACTTATATTAGTTTCGTAGCATACACTGGAGTATTCGGTAGCCTCCAATGTGCACCGAAAGCGCTTTATATCTCTACGTACCCATGATCTCAATTGGCTAGCAACACCTAACCTAACCTAACCAAACCAAACCAAACCTAATCAAACCAAACCTAACCTAACCTAACCTAACCAAACCTAACAATCCCAAACCTAACCTAACCAAACTTAACCAATCCAAACCTAACCTAACCAAACCTAACAATCCCAAACCTAACCAACCTACCCAAACCTAACCAAACCAAACTAAACCTAACCTAACCTACCCAAACCTAGCAATCCCAAACCTAACCTAACCTACCCAAACCTAACCTAACCAAACTTAACTTAACCTAACCTAACCAAACCTAACAATCCCAAACCTAACCTAACCTACCCAAACCTAACCTAACCTTACCCTCAGACCACCACTGCATCTTGGACCAAAGCCATGTACTGTACAGCTGCAGACCCTTAGTATGGAGTGTATGCATCTCGTTTGTATGCGTAGAGGGAATAGGGGACGAGGTAGTTGAATTCCTGTGTCTGTCTTCTGCTTCATTGGTCGGGCACAAAGGGATTTCTTCTCGTCATTTCCACTTGTTAATGACGCCCTGTTACGCTGTGATGTATAAGGCTCTCTCTCACTTTAGCCTCTGTACTGCAAAATCCGATGTCCTTTTAAACACATATTTGACGGAATTCTAACTTTTTCCCCCCACTTTCTCGACAATGACACGGCAAGTGGTATAGGAATCAAATATCACAGGGATTTCAACTATTTCTGGGATTTAAGTAGCAGACGAGGACACAAAAAATAAGGAGGGGCCTTACTGTGTTTTTCCGATTGATGAAAAATTCTGATTGATCAACTTTTTACGCCTAGTTCCGTAAAGCTTATTATACCCAGTCACCAACACACACAAAACAGAACAACTTAACCCCCCTCTCACACACACACACACACACACACACACACACACACACACACACAAGCAGGGAACACGCACACTCACATAAGCAGGAAACACACACACACACACACACACACACACACACACACACACACACACACACACACACACACACACACACACACACACCACCATAACTCGCTTGTCAGAAAAATCATCCAGCTCACGGCGCAAGATCCATTTATGACGCGAGTAAAAGCTTTCATATGCGTTTGTGTCCGACTTTATTATTCCATATTTGCAGTACCTATTAAAATTTCATAGTCGTCCGGTTGATATTGGAGTCGGGACGGAGGGAGAGAGGCATGGGGGCAGGGGGAGGGGGAGGGGGATAGGGGGAGGACTTGGAGGGGGGGGGTTGGTTGGTAGGTGTAGTGATGGTAGGAGGGCTGGGATGGGTTGGGCTGGGGTGGGTTAGCTGGGGTAGTGAGAGAGACCGAGAGATTGGGGAGTGGTGGGGATGTGGGGGAGTGAGAGGGGAAAGAGATGGAGGAAGATTGGGGTGTTAGGCCTGGGGAGGGAGGGAGGGAGGGAGGGAGTTATAGTTCGATAACCCGACCTGGGGAATAGAGTTCAGAGTTTTTTTTTTTTCTACCCTTTATTATTTTAAGTGACCTCAATATTTTTCCGTTTTCAATCTCGGTGGCTAGAAATAATGATGTGGAATTTCATCACCCGTTGTCCTAGGCTAAATGACACATATATTTTCCCTTCCTACCACATCACCAAATTAAGACATAGATTTATTTACTTATGGTATAATAGTATGGATATCATTCTTATATGTGCTCTCCAATAGTTTTCCATTCTTAGTAATTTAGGGGAATTGTGCATGGACTAGTTATCAATCAGTCTTTATATGCTGAGATCAAAGTCTGGATAAGTTTATAAACAGTAATTAAAAATGATTCATCACATCCCTAACCTTTTTATAGTAGTCAAGCCAGAGAAAGTGATCACCTGCAGGACACTAACAGACCTTTTTACCTTCTGTAGTAGTAGCATAGGAGACGGAAGGAAGGTAGGAAGGAAGGAGGGAAGAAGAGAAGGAAGGAGAGAAGGAAAGCAAATAAGAGGTGAAGAAAGTGGGAAGTTAAATTGAGGATGAACAGAGAAAAAAGCAGGGAAGGAAGAGGTGAAGGAAGGAGAGAGGGAAGGAAGTAACAGGGAAGGAAGAGGTGAAGGAAGGAGAGAGGGAAGGAAGTAACAGGGATGGAAGTAACAGGGAAGGAAGTAACAGGGAAGGAAGAGGTGAAGGAAGGAGAGAGGGAAGGAAGTAACAGGGAAGGAAGTAACAGGGAAGGAAGATGTGAAGGAAGGAGAGAGGGAAGGAAGTAACAGGAAGGAAGTAACAGGGAAGGAAGTAAAAGGGAAAGAAGTAACAGAGAAGGGGATCCAATACTCTATAATTCCCACCACCACCACCACCACCACCACGTAAACAAAATTGGCAAACCCGTACCAACGAAAACGACCTGAAACTGTGAGGTGGTGGTGGTGGTGGTATCGGATTCCT
Source organism: Petrolisthes cinctipes (assembly GCA_033782935.1). Lineage (NCBI taxonomy): Eukaryota > Metazoa > Arthropoda > Malacostraca > Decapoda > Porcellanidae > Petrolisthes > Petrolisthes cinctipes. The sequence continues at coordinate 15,237 of JAWQEG010001265.1, forward strand.
TATTGAATGATTGTTTGGGTGAGGGATGCTACTGTTGTTGTTGTTGTTGTTATTACACCAACCTCCCACGGCGCTGCGTTTCAGAGTTATGATTATAGTGGGCATTAAGGACGGTCGACAAGCACTGTACCTCTCTCTCTCTCTCTCTCTCTCTCTCTCTCTCTCTCTCTCTCTCTCTCTCTGTTTAGATCACGACTATGCCATCATTTTCCTTCCATTTCTTTTCACCATTCTCCCTTCCTCACTTTCTCATTCCCTCTCCATATCACACACACACACACACACACACACACACACACACACACACACACACACACACACACACACAGCCCGGTGGTGTAGTGGTTAGCGCGCTCGGCTCACATCCGAGAGGTCCTGGGTTCGAATCCCCGGTCGGGTGGAGACAATGTGGGATTGTTTCCTTAAATGTGTAACCCCTGTTCACCTAGCAGAGAATAGGTAAGGGACGTAAGTCGAGGAGTTGTGACCTCGCTATCCCTGTGTGTGGAAAAAGGTTCCAGCCTTACCCAAAGATCGGTCACTAAGAGCTCTGAGCTCATTCCGGGAGGGTAACAGTTGGTGAGCACGTGTATAGGACGTGATCAAGACCAGGTGAAACAAACAAACATTTCCCTTTCCCCCCCCTCTCTCATTCACACACACACTCCCCCGCCTCTCTCTCTCTCTCTCTCTCTCTCTCTCTCTCTCTCTCTCTCTCTCTCTCTCTCTCACACACACACACAAGCCTGACCCGTGAATTTACGAGGCCAGTATGCAGGATCGACCGTGGTGTGGCGTTTAGGTGTGGAGGTTGTCTCGTGTGTATTGGAAGACGATGGTTGACCTCATTTCCTGTTTGGGTTTTGTCTTTTCGATTAGGGGGACACACACACACACACACACACACACACACACACACACACACACACACACACACACACACACACACACACACACATTTTCAAACACACACACATTTTCAAACACACACACACACACTCGCATTTTCAAGCATACATACACAGACATATTTAAAAAACTACACACACACACATTTTCACACACACACACACACACACACACACACACACACACACACACACAGCCTAAACAAGTTCGGATGCTTCGATAAAATATGCATGCATGTGATGGGAACACGAAAATCTAATCATTCATATTCGTTTAGCTTTTATGTTTTTCGATTCGAATTATTATCATATTATTCCTAACTATACTTTATTTAGCTTTACTTTTTTAAACTTTACATTACCATACACTGCTGAACGCTACACAACTTTATTATTTTCTCAATTATGTTTTACTCAGGTTTACAGTACTTCACCCATCAGTCTATCGCCTATAAGATAGACTGGATCAAACCTCCACCCAACATCAAAACACAGAGAGAAATTGTTGACAGCTATTACTTTCTCCACGCTTTGGGACGCTTCTTTGACACCTCTTCTTCCCCAATTTATTTGAACCTTGGGAACGTAAGGCGTGTGTGTGTGTGTGTGTGACTGTGTAAGAGGATGATGATGTGTATGGGGTCGAATTGGAGCCGGGCTACTGATTCCTAAAACCTTGGCCAGGAAACGAGGTATATATACTTCATTGTAGCAGTAGTAGTTGTGGGTCTGTTTTCTTGCAGTGTTCAGAGTCCAAATACATTCCAAAACTCTTACAATACACTTAAGGTGGAAGTACAGTGTTGGTTAATCTGGAGCAACCGATTCCTCCAAACTATTCCAAGCAACAGAATACCAATATTTTCATTCATTTGGTACTGTTTCCTGGCATACTTTGGAGGAATCATGGCACTCCAATGTAACAAAAGTGAATTCCCCCCTCCCCCCCCTTAATGGAGCTTGTATATTCAGAGTTCACAGTCCCTACATGTCATATAAATCCTACAAGTATAGATGGTCCACCTGGAAGCTGCTGTATAATTGCCAGCACTCATAACTGGTACAGGCTGGATAAGAGAACAGGTGACAACGTTGACTGTACCGGTTAGAAGTGCTGGCAACCATACAGTACATCTCCTCCTGGTGAATTAAACCTGCTGCTTGGAAGTTCTGTGGGTTGTCCTTACCTTTCCTTGTATAATGTTGTTCAGTTACAAGAGACAGAGTGTAATTTTTTTTGACCTGCAACGAAGGGGGCGACGACGCTCAGTAAAAAAAACTAAAGGCACACACACACACACACACACACACACACACACACACACACACACACACACAGCAATAGTTTCACTGAAC
>JAWQEG010001265.1:20000-29087 GCA_033782935.1 Petrolisthes cinctipes
CGAGAGAGAGAGAGAGAGAGAGAGAGAGAGAGAGAGAGAGAGGAGAGAGAGAGAGAGAGAGAGAGAGTGAAGCCTTTAGTTGTTCCCACGTTGCGCAGTCACTCAATTGTAACAAAAAAAAAATAATAATATTAAAAGTTGTCTACATACACCCTTAGTTTGACCTGTGCTGCCCCCCCCCTCCTTCCTTGCGCAGTCACTCAATTGGAAAAAAAAAAACGATAATATTAAAAGTTGTCTACATACATCCTTAGTTTGACCTGCGCTGCCCCCCCCCCTCCCCCCCTCCCTTGCTAAGTCACTCAATGGAAAAACGATAAAAATGAAAGTTGTCTACACCCTTAGTTTGACCTGCGCTGCCCCCCCCCCTCCTCCCCCCTTGCGCAGCCAACCCTGGACGAAAAAAAAAAATAACTTGTCTACTTCTTTTTAAGTTCTTTATTTGCCTGACATATACTATACACCATATTTTTGCACAGTTGTCCCTGAGAAAAAAATGTATGTATGGTCGTTCTCAATTCTTAGCTTCATCCTGTATAGTAATAATTATCTATACCTTAGCCTGCGGCATACCACAAATAATCTGGGCCCTGCTAACCTGGTTCTGCGCAGACAACCTCAAAATTCTACTACTCGAACAAGTCCTTCGAATCCTTCACAAGTCCTTCTCTGACATCACCAAAATTACCTGCACTCTCTTTCTGTTATTATTTATATATTTACAGTAAACTAAAATAATTATGACATATGTATAGATAATTCAGACACATATTCATGCAACCAAACCAAACCTAACCTAACCTAACCTAACCTAACCTAGTCTAACCTAACCTAACCTAATCTAACCTAACCTAACCTAATCTAACCTAACGTAGTCTAACCTAACCTAACCTAACCTAATCTAACCTAACCTTAAATAAATACTTCATCCCTTCCCATGCCCTGCTCTGACACCATCAATATTATCATCACACTCGTGCCTATATTAGTGCATTTGTCGCGGCTTCTAGCCGCTTAAATTGTATTTATTGGTTTGTGAAACCAGTACAGCTGGTTGCTATAGAATATGCCCCTTCACAAGCCCAGGCCCCGTGTAGGCATAATCTGGGTTGGAAGGGTCAATTCCGTGACGTTCATCAGAAGTAAATAAAAATTCAAATCTGGCGCTGTACTGATAGTGGAGCCACCTGGAGGTGGTGAGGTGAGGTATTAAGCCCCTCCTCCGCTGAATACCGCTCGTCCACTCAAATGAGAAAGAAGTGAGTGTCTGCCGCATCGGGAGGTGGGTGGGACAGTAAAAGCTGTACTGGTTTCACAAACCAATAAATACAATTTAAGCGGCTAGAAGCCGCGACAAATGCACTATTATTGGTATAGTGAAACCAGTACAGCTGGTTGCTAAGCATGCGATGCGGTAGGTGGGAGGTGAGGTGGAGGCAATCACGTGCTAGTTAAGAGTGGTTGAGAGCGGAGGGCAGGAAAGGTAACCGAGCCCGGTGAGGCAGCAGCTAACGCCCCTCCCGACACTGGCTAGGTGAAAAGCCGTGGTGGGGGAGAAGTAGCGTATACCATAAAACCGTAGACCATTCTGTTATAGACCAGAATTGTTACACATAAAGTCTTTATAGGTAGACTCAAGGGTTCGGGTCTAGGAGAGGAGGGGGGAGGTTCCCATGGATACTCCCCCCCCCCCCTTTCCTTCCCCCCCCATCCCCCCCCCCCCCCCCTTATTCAAGTCTTCTGAGTTAGGGCTATGGCCCTCGCTCAGGTAATGTAATCCCGAGGGGATGAAGGAGGACACTAGGATCCAGATATCCTGTGTAATAATATCTCCTGTCACTCATCTTAGTTAATAATTGTTTGGAAAATGAATACACAAGAATTCCGTAACAATGTAATTTATTATATATTCTCTTTCACCATATGTACACGTGAAGAATGGGGATGAGTATGAAGCTGTACAAGATGTGGATGAGGTCTGGGATGATGTGACGGGACTTAAATCACCCGACCTTTTCTCTTCGGGCGGCCCCTCCCCCCCATGTGTCTCCCGCGGGGACCCTGGGGAATAGGAGGTGGAGTACCCATAGCCACACAGGGGGTAGGGGAGAGCGAGTGGAACAGGTACCTCGTCCTGAAGGAAGAAGTGGACGCCCAGCCCCCTAAATCCCTGACCCTCTCCACCGAGTGAGTCCTGAGGAAGGCGAGGGAGGCGGCCACGCCCCTAACGCTGTGAGCCCTCGGGGCGTGTCCGGGATCCCCGTTCTCTATCACTCGGCAGAGAAGGCGAGCGATTGACCTAGGGAAGAGAGGGTTACCGGACCTAGAGTTGTAGAAGAGGTGGTCCGGAGAAGCCCCTCTCGTCGCCTCCACGTATGCAACAAAGGCGTGGACTGGGCAGAGGGGGTGGAAATTTCCATCCCTCAGGAACGAGGGTACTGCGAGAGGGCCAATTCTGTCGTCAGCCTGCTCGTTCTTAGCTAGAAAAGCAGGGGAGGGGGAAATGGTTAAGAAAGTAAGGTTAGGGGTTACTGAAGAAAAGGCTGTGTGACGGGTCAGGGCTGCCAACTGAGAAGCCCTGTAACCTGTAGCTAAGGCGAGCAGGAAGAGAGCTTTCTGGAGGAGGTGACAAACCTCCAGAGGGACCCCCTCGAAGGTCAGGTAGGAAAGGACACGATGAAGGGACCAGGAGGGTGCCTGGGCCCGGTGAGGTGCGGTCCCCGCCCGAATCCCCATCCTCAGGAGAGAGAGAGGCCTCTCCGAAACCTTAATGTTAAAACCCAGGAGGAGGGGATCAGACAGGGCTGCGTGATGCGCAAGCACCGTCGCCGGGGCCCTGTTGGTGGAATCGGCGAGCCACGTGAGGAATTCCAGGACTGTGTCCTCCGAGATGACCCTGGAGGGGTGTCTTCGCAAGAAGTCCTGGAATCTTTTCCAGCACGATTCGTATTGTCGCACCGAAGACTGACGATGAGCCCTCAACATCTTGTCCACTGTCTCCTTAGTGAACCTTTTGCTGAGGACTCCCCGTAGAAACTCCAAGCGTGTAGTTTCAGTGACGCTTGGAGTGGTGCAGACAGGGTGCTGGAGAGGCACGCCGATCCCAACTGAAGGGGGTGCGGGCACCACCGGGACAACTCTCCGAACCACGGCTGTGCTGGCCAGCGGGGGGCTATGAGGAGAACCCTCCCCCTGAAAGTGCGCAGCTTGAGGATCGCCTTCAGGAGGACTGAAGTGGCTGGGGGTGGGAAGAGGTAGAGATGACCCCACCTGTTCCAGTCCTCCGTGAAGGCGTCCGGGCCTCCCGCCTCTGTTCTGGATGAGAAAGTCAGGAACAGAGGGAGTAGGGCCGTGGATGGGGAGGCGAATAGGTCCACCTCCGGTGTCCCGTAGCGAAGGCAGAGAGACTCGAACACAAGGGGACGCAGTTGCCACTCGACTGACGTCCCCCTGAACCTGGATAGGGCGTCCGCCCAATCGTTCTCCCGCCCTGGCACGTAGCGGGCCGAGAGGTGAATGTCCCTCTTGGCCGCTATTGCGAAAATCTGTTCTGACAGGGACAGGAGAATTTCCGACCGTACGGTGCCCTGTTTCTGTAGGCACTGCACGGCCGCAACGTTGTCCATATCGAAGCGGACGCCTATCCTGGCAAACTGAGGGTGTCTGTTGAGCCATTCCTTCGCTACCATCAACTCCCGGGCGTTGATGTGCAGTAGCCTTTCCCCTTCCTTCCATCCCCCGCACCGTTGATGTCCCAGGCAAGACTGGTATCCCCAGCCTACGTCCGATGCGTCTGTCGCCACCGTAATCCCCGGGGGAGGGAACACCCAGGGGACCCGCTGACGCAGGGCACCGGGACGTAGCCAGGGGCGAAGGAGGCGGTGGAGAGAGGGGGACACTTGCCTGGGAAGGTCCCTGTGTGTGGGGGACAGGTGGAGGTTTACCTCCCGCGTCAGCCTCCTGTGTTTCAGTCGTCCCAGGGGCATTGCAGGGGCCGCGAAATTTAGGGACCCGAGCAATGATTCCCACTGGCGGCGAGAGAAAGTACGGGAAAAATGCGCCCGGCGGACGTGGCGGAGGGTCCGGCGGGCGTTGTCTGGAGCGAGAGAGAGGGTGGCCGAAAGAGAGTCCCACTCTATTCCTAGCCAACACAGCTTGCGAGTGGGGGTGAGAGAGGACTTGGGGATGTTCAACAGAAACCCCATTTCCTCTAGCACTCCCCTCGCTACCCGGACGTTGTTTGCTACCTGCTCCTTGGAAGGGGCGTGAAGCAACCAATCGTCCAGGTACATGAGGGTGGGGACACCCGCCTCTGCCAGACGGGATGCTACCACCCTCACGAGTTTTGTGAAGACTCGCGGAGCTAGAGAAAGACCGAAAGGGAGCCTGGTAAACTGGAACGTCTCGGTCCCCACCTGGAAGGCCAGAAAGCGGCGAAACCTGGGGTGGATCGGGACGTGCCAGTAAGCATCCTTGAGATCCAGGGATGCTAACCAGTCTCCCTTCCTCAGAACTGTGCGGACCTGAGCAACCGAAACCATCCTGAAATGTAAAGTTTTCACGAATTTGTTTAGCTTGCTCAGGTCCATCACCAATCTCGTTTTTCCCTGATCCTTTTTGGGGACCGTGAATAAACGAGAAAGAAAGACCCTTCCCGTCGCCCGCTCCACTACCCCTTTTTCCCGCATTTCCCGCACATGCGGGACGACCGAAAGTGACACTTTGGTTGAGGCAGGAGGTAGACGTAGTGGCTGTAACGGGAGAAGACAGGTGTCAGTGAGAGTACCGTTAATCCTAATCCCCCGGGGCCCGAGGGACCCGGGGTGGTTGGGGGGAGAATGACAGGAGAGGCAGAGATTTTGACCGCAAGGGAAAATCTGATTTTGACCTAACGGTAGCCCAAGGACGGGATTAGGCATAATTCATATGTCAGACAGTAAGGATGACAGTTACTCACCGGAACAGTAATCCAGGGCCATGACAGGCCCTGGCGAATTATCCTTGCTGCCCAGCCGTGGGTGGGCCAGGCTGCTGACCACCCTGTGAGGCAGCCCAGAGTGGGACCCTCAAGTGGCGCGGTCCTTCTGGGAGGGGTGGTTGAAGGACTTGGGCTTCGCGAAGGGCTTGGCGACCTGTCCCCTTCCTCGAAAAGGCTGCTGGCCCCTCTGGGAGGGCCTGTTGTGTGCTCTCGGGGGAGTGGGATAGGAGGGCCTCGGTAGCCTGGAGGGCTGGGAGGGCCTCCGGGGCTGGTAGGCTGGTCTGGCTGGCTGTGGGGCACGTGGCCTACGGACAAACAGAACGATTAGGACCCAAAATAGACCCGAAAAATCCTTTCAATTCACCCCGTGACAACTCGGGTAAGACGAACACGAGAGGTACTTACTTGGAGGTGGAAGGTTTTGGTAAATTAATTACCGTTGGGAGGGAGGCGAAGATCGTGTCTGTCGCCGGTTGGTCAAAGAGGGCGGGGGACAAGGGGACAGCTCGTACCACTCCCCTCTGTGCCATTTCTGGCGCAGATTTAGCTGCCGCTTGGCGGGCTGCCAGTCTCGCCTCGGCGAACGCCTTCGCCTCCTCCCGCATGAAGTGGGTAGCCATTGCCGCCACGCCCTCCATCACGGTGGCCATGGAAGAGAGGGTGTCACTGTAAGGGGTAAACAAAGAAAGAACCGAGCGAACCCGGGGATAAGTACCCGGGAGTAACAGGGAGACCCTTCACCCAGCATCCCTACAAACATGATACACGAGAAAGGTACTCACGCTAGCTGTACACCCGACATCTCGTGGTAGGAGTTTGTTAGGGCGTTGAGGCAGTCCCTAATCAAAGAGGCGGCTGCTCCCGTGGAGATGGTGTGGGCCAGCTCCAGACGGGTAGCAGACTCCGCCTGCCTCAATTTACCATCGGGCTCCTTCAGCTGATAGGGGACCGGGGGCTCCTTCTCCGTCTTCCACAGGCACTCCCTCAAGCCCGGGGGAGCCCGGGAATGAGGGAGGATGACGGGGAAAGACGGAGGAGGGGGCTTCCTGGGCGCGTTGTTCCTCTGGTGGTCCAGGGACTTAAGGAGAAGGGCTGGAATATCCAGGTCCCCTTCACCCTTATCCCCCGGGAAGTACGCGTCCGGGGAAAGGAGGAGAGCCGTGTTACCGTGTGAGCGGTCAATCCTCCAAGCCCCGGACAAGTGTAGCTGGCTGTACTCCACCAGGAAACCCATCGCGTCCAGGGTAGCCGCAGAGGACACCCTAGCTGAAGTGGGTAAGGGCGCTGAGATAGGACGGACCTTGTAGAAGGGAATAGCCTCGCCCTTCTCATCCGCCCCCCACTTCACCACGACGTCATCCCTCCGTATCCACACGTCTGGTTGAGCTGTGTCCGGAGACCAGGCCACCAGTCTGCCCTCCTCCGAAGAGTGGGTCCAAGCAGGAGGAAGGAGAGACCAAGAGTAGGGAAGGTATCCGTCTCCTGAAGGAGGGGGTGACGGGGACGGGGGTGCGGAGGTAACCAACTCCTCAGCTACGTCCCCCGACGGCGACTCGAGCCCTGGGGAAACGGGAGGCACGAAAAGGACTCCCACATCCCCGGGAGGACTCGAGCCCTCGACGGGAGCAGCAGCGGGAGGCGGGGGAACAGGAGCGGGTTCCGTAGCGACAGCCTGAGGTTGCGCGACGGAAGCCCCAGGAAAAGCGTGAGGAATAAGGGTGTGGAAGATTTTAACTATCCTCCTCGACGAGGGGCTGTCCCCCCCCCGCTTACCCCTGCGGGAATTGCGGGCGGGCGAAGGAGAGCTCCCCGACGACGAAGAAGAGGAAGAGGACGACGAAGACGAGGAGGAAGGAGAACGGCGACGAGCACGGGACTTCCTGGAGTGGCGGGACCTTTTAGCCGAACGCTTGCGTCCTCTAGAGAGGCCTGAGGAGCCAGCTCTAGCAGGAGGCGAAGCTGGGGGTTCCCTGCTGGGCCCTTGTACCGGTGAGGCAGTCGGGGGAACCAGCGCGACAGACTCGCTCGCTTCCCGGGGGGATAAGCCCCGAGAAGGAGTCGTAGTACCGTCTAGGGAAGCAGGCTCAATCTCTCGGGCCTCAGGAGGTTCTAGCTCCTGAGACTCCGAGAGACAGGAAGAAGGGTAACGGGTCCTGAATAAACCCAGGTCCGCTCCCAAAATCGGGTCCACCCACGCCAAAGAAGAACCGTCTCGTTTGTGGGCCATTCTCCTAGCCCTCGTCCACGCCATACGAAGAGAAGCAAGGGCAGGGAGTTTGGAGCGGGCAGAAGGGGAGGTAACCCGACACAACTCAGCCCAGGGGCGGCACACACCACACGCCAAAGGGTCGTAACCCAAGGGAGTGAAGCAGGGTGCGTGAGGAGAACAGTGCAGGTGTCCGTCAGGCGAGACCCGCACGGTACATCCTGAGGCAGCACAAAGGGCACGAGTAGGCTGGGGGAGAAAAGAATACACAAACATGGGTTAACCATGCAAACACTGGAACACAAACCCATCCTCCCCGAAGGAAAGAAGCGCGGGACACGCCCGCTGAACCTGGGGACCAGAACACAATCCCCCACACTCGCGCAGCCGCCCAGGGAAAAAAACCCCGTAAAACCAAAATCGTCCGCCACATGGAGCGGGTAAAAAAGGAGGCCCCCCCGGACCGAAGAACCAGAAGGAGGGGTAGGAGGGGACCCGATAGCCTGAGAAGAAACACTCCAGGCTGAAATTGGAAAAAAACCCCAAAATAAAATAAAAAACCCCCGCTCGGGAGAGGAAGGGAGAACCAGGGCACAATTCTCCCTCCCCCTTACCGAGAGGGGACACATAATAATCGGGGGAGGTAAGAGGAAGGTCTGCAAAGACCCCATGTGGTCACCACGTGGAGTGGGGAAGTCCCACGTGGAACCCACTAATCTCGCTAAAAACCCCAGAAAACCCCGATAAAATACACATGAAGAATGTACTAGTGGCAGGAGGGACAGTGAAATAGGGGACAGACGGAGAAAAACTCCGAAAACAGGGGCTGAAAAGCCCCCTTCGCTTAAGGAAAGAACTAAGTCCTAACGAAGAAAAAAACCCCATAAACACATAAAAACCCTCCTAGAAAACACACAATATACATCTGCAAAGCAGGCCAGCCACTAGAACACAAAAGAAAAATTAGCAGGAACACGCGACACAATACCATAGCGTAGCAGCGAGGAGCGTAGATGTTGACAGGCGTGTGTTCCGCGACAGAGTGGACGAGCGGTATTCAGCGGAGGAGGGGCTTAATACCTCACCTCACCACCTCCAGGTGGCTCCACTATCAGTACAGCGCCAGATTTGAATTTTTATTTACTTCTGATGAACGTCACGGAATTGACCCTTCCAACCCAGATTATGCCTACACGGGGCCTGGGCTTGTGAAGGGGCATATTCTATAGCAACCAGCTGTACTGGTTTCACTATACCAATAATATCTATCTAGATTAAAATAATTGTAGGAAAAGTAAAGAAAAAAAAAAATCAGTCACGTATTAGGCTGCATTTTAATCTGCATAACATTGACTATCATCTCTCGAATCTAAAATGCTTCCACCGAGGTCAGAATCTATAAGCTCCACACACACACACACACACACACACACACACACTGAGAGGCTCATACAACACACACACACACACACACACATGCGCATCTATACACACACACAGAGGCTTATACACACACACACACACACACACACACACACACACACACACATCTATACACACATACAGAGCTTATACAAAACACACACACACACACACACACACATCTATACACAAAATTCTCAAGGACAATGGTCAGAGGTTAAAAAGGACTCCTTATTGTTAATTATCTGAAGGAACGAACAAAGGTCAACAGAGACTTACAATGATACTCTGAAGCACAAGAAATGAAGAAATTAATTTTACCTGCAACTTGATTCCTCCAAAGTATACCAGGAAAAAAAAAAAAAAAAAAAAAAAAAAAAAAAAAAAATAATAATAATAATAATAATAATGGTGACCTGTTGCCTGGAATAGTTTGGAGGAATCAGTTGCTGCATCAGATTTACCACCGCTGCACTACTAC